>JAAKBH010000740.1:0-123684 GCA_019776075.1 Amaranthus palmeri
TGCTGGTGTCTTAATCAAACAGTTGCTAAGTCTTCTGATGTGCATTGAGCTACTACAGATTTTGTTTGTCTGGTGCTTATGTTGGTGGTTGTTGCCCACTTCTGTTTTGTGTTGCTGCTGAATGCATCTTCAATATGGCTACTACTGCTCTTCATACTATCTGGACTGATGTTTCTTAGTGATGTATCATTTCGATTTGTTTTGCTAATTTTGACTGTATAGTTTATAGTTCTTGTATTGTATAGTATGGTCTGCTGACCTTTGTTGTCGGCTAGTTTTGGGCCTCTTTCTCCTCGTATGCACATGAAGAGTGGGATGAGGAAACCCTTCATAGAAGGTGGACCTTGTTTCCACACTGATGTAAATAAGGTAGATTGAGTTTTGTTGCCTTGATGTACTTTGTTTTTTTTTTTTTCCTGGTGAATGAAAAACTTTTTTATTTGCCAAAATAAATTAATAAAGCAACTATTAACATATCTGAAAAACCTGTGAACATGATACATTGATACAACAAAACATGTAAAATTAGATCGACATTTCATAAAAGAAAATCTAAAAGCAAAGATTATGAGTCTTCATTATATTCGGTCAAAAGAACAGTTAACTGATATGCTTACAAAACGTGGGAGTTGATGTTTGCAAAACTACCTTAAACAAGTTGAGTATTGAAGAACCTATATATGAACCCAACTTAAGGAGGATTGTTAGAAAATAAAACAAATTAAAACATTTTAAAGAAATTATTATATTTATTAATTGTAGGTGTGAAATATTTGCATAAATACATGTATTAATTTGGATAAAAAGATAAAAATAAAAACCGTAGACCAGACTAGACCGGACCGTTGTAAAACGATTTGGTCCGGTCTAGTGATTTAAACAATTCGGTCTGGTCTGGAAATTTTTCAGACCAAAATTTCTAATTTGGTCTGATTTTAGTGTTAGACCAACCCAGACAAGACCGTGTTCAACCTAGCTAGGTCGCACCTCACGAGGCCTATTGCTTGCCCATTAACTCAACAACACAACTCGAACTAGCATCAGGTTAGAAACTCGCCATCGCTTGGCGACCAATTTTTGTCTCAATTACTTTAAATCAACGATTTCTTTTATTTGCATCTCAATTGAATTTTTTGAGGCAAAGCAAGTTGAAAGCTCCTTTTGAGGCCACCCCCTTTTTTATTCATCATCATTTCTCCCTATTAGTTATGTAATCTTAGCCTTCCTTTTGTTATTTAAATATGATAGGATGTTGGAATTTAGAGTGTATAGTGGTTATCGGAAATGTTAATTAATTATATTAAATAAATAATTTAATTAAAATAATTTATATTATTCTAAGGTTGAAAATTATAGGTTTTAATCAAAACATGAAAGTCACGACTCACGACTCGTGATTTGGTTCGCGGCTCGCGAAAATACACAAAAAAGTTTCTGTTTTTCTGTGGCGCACAGGTCGCAGCCCGCGACCCGCGACTAACGTGTTTTACCGGGAAATATTCGTGCGACGTTCTGCTTTGTTTTGATGGTTATAGTATAACTTCCTACAGTTATTATGGTTACTTTTAGCCATGTCCTTTGGGATGTGAGGGTTGAGGGAAAGGCGACATAGGTTCATGAATTGATCTCGTGTTTCACGGATCAACCTCGTGTTTCATGAAGTGATATGTTGCTTCATGAACCGGTGTGAGCTATTCTATAAATATAGAAGGCTTGTGTGTTATTTTTTACACATGCAATTTCTGATTTCTTTTCTTCTCGAGCATTTTACATTGAAGACTTGTAATTCTCGTTTGTAATTTTCTTATCTTCTTCCACTTAAGTTTCTCTTACATCATTCTAATTTCCGTGGTTCGGAAGTTAGTGTAACTCTTTGTATCTCAAAACATATTTCCGGTTTATTCCTAAGCACCGTAGTAGGGAGGAAATGATGTTTTAGGAAAGAGCATCTCGCCTAGAATTTATATCAAGATCGAACAAAATCTTCTTGTTACTTTGTTCGATATATGGTGATTCCCGATGATGTAATCTACATTTGGTGTATGTTAAGCAAAGGTTTGAACTTATCATATATAATTTGTTTTCTACTACAAACTTTTAACTTTATTTTATTATATTTATTTTCATTTTTTTAAAAAAATTTCTAAATCCCTAGTCCTAAGTATAGTTGGATAATTTTTCTCTTGAGAATAATATTACAAATATAATTATGCAAAATACAAAGTACAATTTTGGAATTTGTATTTTACCTTTGTTGTTGGCTAAAATAAAGCTTATACAATAATCCTAAAAATAACTTGAAGATGATCTTTGTAACAAAGACCGTTAACCGAAAACTTGATACTTATTGTAGGCATTTACTCACTTTGATTTTTGATATTTTTCCCATAAAGATATTTGGGTTTAGACTTGAAAATTCATAATGAGATACAAAGAACACAATACACTCTTAGTACTTAGGGTATATCACTTAATAAAAAAGTATTGGAAATATAATGCAAATACAAATAAAACAAACCGATTTGTATTTTCTTTGTGTGAATGGCAATGGAACTCCTTGCTTTGTAAATCATCAAATGGACACCATGAAGATAAGGTTGCGACAATCAAAGAAGTCGCTCGGAAACTTGATATGAGTAGAAGGCGTTCATACACTTTCCTATTGTGATATTTCTCCCACAAAGGTGCTTGGGATGATAACTGAAATTCACAATGAGATACAATCTACACAACAGTGTACTAGCACAAAGTACATTGCAATAGTAAATACAAGTGTTGTAGTGAATTAAGAACTTTGATGATATTAAGAGTTAATTACTCTCTCAATATTATCTCATGAAAGGAAGAACAAGAATGAGAGTATTCTTAAGATAGAAAATAAGAAATGATATGAAAAATGGGATGGAATGTCCCTTGGCATGCAACCTCTATTTATAGAGCTATGCATCAAACAATACCTCCTTTTGAAATAAAAGTATTTCACCAAGCAAAGCTTATGAATCAAAGTAATGATTTCATCAAACAAAACTTATGAATCAAAGTAACGATTCATCAAAATCTTTGAGGTATTTAATTGGACTTATAATATATTTATTTAGTCCCATACTACTATACTAAGTATGTAGTATATACAAATCTAGGTCTATATACTCTAAATGTTCAACAATCCTCCCCCATTTAGAGTATAACGGACCTCCTTCTTCCTTTACACATTAAGTATATAATTCCGTTTCATGCATCAACGCTAATGTCCCTACGGATTGAATTAACGCCTAGTATAAAACACTTCACAAGTGATTGAACTAAAATGATGTCCCTACGGATTGAATCAACTAGCCCATCTAACCACTTGAAGGTTAAATACACACAAAACAAATAACACATTGTCATTTACCTTGACACATTATATAGGGCCGTGTCCATATCTATTCATAAGTTTATCATAGTCGGATATGCCAATCTTGACTACTTGAAGCGGCCAAAACTTCAAACTTATATAGGTAGGTTCTCACTACGTAAAACATATCCCCGTGATAGGATACCACCAAGAGCTCTTCAACCCTTGATCTTGAGAACTTAAACGACTACCTTGTCATCACGGTCTAAAGCAACTATGGGTCATTCATCCTTGTTGCTTTCAAAGACTTTAAAGGACTTTACCACATTGAATTCAAGACACAATGCTACTTGTGTGTGAATTGGGCCTTTTCCTTTAAACTTTATTGACATAAACCAATCTCAATTGACGCTTGTTCAATTGAAACCTTACTCATGGTTAATAAACCATATAGAATGTAATATTCACACAATCAAGAATTATGACCCCTTTAACAATAAATCCTTGCATTAGGCTGTGCCTATGAGCAATTTTTCTGGATCTTATCGTTATACACTTGATTATACTTCTACCAAAAACTGTTACGCAACCTTATGAATATCCACCGGTGATATTGACTTTGGTAACAACGGTATCTCAAACATGAGATTCTTTATCCATTTCGCTTCATACACTGCTAAAGCAAGCACTATGAATTTTGCGAACATAGTGGAATCAACGATGCACATTTGTTGCTTTGAGGACTATATAATGGAACCTCCCCCATAAACAAATACCCAACCACTCTTTGAAGAATTATCCTCTTCATTAGTGATCCAACTAGCATCGGAATAACCTTCCAAAATAGGAGGTTCACCACTATAAGTTATCAACTTGTCACATATAATTTATGAATAAATTATATACATCATCCATTTTCTCATATGGACCAAATAAACATACCAAAATATTATTACAAACTAGTAATAATAATTTGAGTTATAATCATTATGGAATTTTAATCACCATAAAACATAATTTGCAAAATCTATGCAAATTAATTATTCTCTTATTTAAAATAACAATTTATTTCATAACTATTTTCATAAGTAATGATAAAAGAAACCATTTAATTATAATTTCAACATTGTTGAATTATACATAATAATTTAAACTTAATTATTATAAATAATGGTCCAACCATATTAAACTAAAATTTAATATGTTCCATATACATAAATATGTATATCCACATGACATAAAATTCCTACCCCTTAATCTTAGTTGTAATATAACTAGATTAACTTGGGTAATAATATAACTCATTTGAGTATGTCAAAAATAAATCATTACTCCTTATTATTATTTTGTAATAAACTTGGATAAACAAATTTTATGTCAATTTAATTCTTATCTCATTTTATGAGATGCTTGACATAAGTCAATTGAAACATCATTTACTTATAAGTAGTTATAATAAAATAACTACCATAACCAACCATAAAAATAGTTACATCAATCATATACAATGAATTAATCATAAAATTTCCGTAACATATAAAGACATGATTGCATTTATATCATGCACGAATACATGACAAATAACAATATAATAAAATATCATAGTTAATATACATATATAAACTAATGTAACATGATAAGGTTCATATGACAAAACATCCAAATGCATTGTTGAGATTACGGCACAAAATAACCACCAAATAATAATTAATGAAATAAATTATTCAAATTCCTAAAACATTAAGCATGAACATATTTCATTAAAATATCATACCTTCGGTATTGATACTACACAAGTCACAACCATGGTTGTTAAAATCGCGATTCTAATCTACGATTCTACGATTTTACGATCCAAAAACAAGCGAGCGATTTGAATCGCAGTTAGAATCTTAAAGTTGTAGAATCTTACGATTCTAGTTGAAATAAAATTTTTAGAGGTTAAATCATAACACGATTCTACGATTCTACGATTTAACGATCCGATTCTACTGATATAGTGTGAATCATTTTTAATTTTTCTTATGTACCATATTTTACTAATCTCTTTCACATATACACATAAATTTCAATTTTTCCATCATGAAAACTATTTAAAAACAAATTTCTTAATCGGTATGTAGATTTAAACCAATTATTGACAAGTTTTCGTTATATTCTTAAAAATAAAGTCAAAGAAACTTTAATTCATAATTTTAAATACTTTTGAATTGGATAATAATGATAAGAAACTAGATGTTTTATTATTTTTAAGTTTATTTGTAGAATCGTACGATTTTACGATTCGATTCTACCGATTCGATTCTACCTCTCCAAACGATTCTAAGTAGAATCACGATTTTAACAACTTTGGTCACAACACATAATTATCAACATGATTAAATGTAATTAATCACTTTCTTTAAGCATGCCTCGTGAAAAAATAATTCCATCAAGTATAACATAATCATACTTTAAACATATAGTTAATCAATTTCCTTGAACATTTTCTATGAAAATATTCCATCAACACAACATGAATAAAATCATCTTTTAATCAAATAAATTTGATTAAACACATACTTTATGTATACTTGGCAATTTTAATTTATGTTTAAAATATAAATCTTAACCATTGTAGTAATTTTATACTACAAGATTTTCATTGCCCTTTTAATTAACCATGATGATCACATGAATAAATTCGATTCTCTTTTCTTAATTATAAATTATTAAGAAATAACACTTTATGATTTCCATCATAAATTCCATCATCAAAATAACACATACTTCACTTCTCTAGATCATATCTTTGTAAAATACTATTACCCACATGCTTTACTTCAAATTAAAATTTGAACACATGTATATGATCATCCAAAAGAAGATTTAAATGTATGTAAATACTTTCTCACAATTTTAAACACAAAATCATCAAACATAATTTATGATAAATAAATTACATGAAAGAAAACTTACTTGTTTTCCATAATACTTCTTATTAAATATACTCTTGAAAATAATATTTCATTTTCCATCACCAATATTCATATCGAAAAAATATTGTCCAACTTGATGAAAACACAACGAGATCCTTAATGCTTGCCATCTTTGAAGAGTTATCACAATAGATTATTGGAAATATAATGCAAATACAAATAAAACAAACCGATTTGTATTTTCTTTGTGTGAATGGCAATGGAACTCCTTGCTTTGTAAATCATCAAATGGACACCATGAAGATAAGGTTGCGACAATCAAAGAAGTCGCTCGGAAACTTGATATGAGTAGAAGGCGTTCATACACTTTCCTATTGTGATATTTCTCCCACAAAGGTGCTTGGGATGATAACTGAAATTCACAATGAGATACAATCTACACAACAGTGTACTAGCACAAAGTACATTGCAATAGTAAATACAAGTGTTGTAGTGAATTAAGAACTTTGATGATATTAAGAGTTAATTACTCTCTCAATATTATCTCATGAAAGGAAGAACAAGAATGAGAGTATTCTTAAGATAGAAAATAAGAAATGATATGAAAAATGGGATGGAATGTCCCTTGGCATGCAACCTCTATTTATAGAGCTAGGGATGGCAACGGGTCGGATCTGGGTCGGGTCTAGATGGACCCGGATCCAGATCCGTTTTCAAAGGTAAGACCCAGATCCGGATCCGGACCCGCGGGTCCAAATTTTTAGGATCCAGATCCGGATCTATGGATACTACGGATCCAGTATCGAATTCGGGTCCAAAACGGGTCCAACTAAATTAGGCATGTTTGATTTAAATTTTGCATCGTAAAAAATTCAATTAAAGCAGCAATCAGGTGAGAATCAAGATTGCATTAACATCAAAACAATATAAAATTTAAAAACTATTCCTGTACTAGAAATACATAATCAATTGAATAAGAGTATTTATAAAACAGTAGTTGTGAATTTAGAGTATAGCTAGAAAAATGGTTGTAATTACATATTATAGTGCATTTGATCTGTTACATCTACTTTTTCTAGAAGATGATGTATCAAGGAGGGAGAAAGAAGAAGCTTTGTTCACTTTTGCTGATGAAATGGATGGTTGTGTTCAAGAGGTTAGGAAGCTGTGTACTTTAAAACGGGTCCTAGGGATCCACGGATCCGGGTCTGGGTATTTTTTTGAGATCCGGATCCAGATCCGCCAATTTTAAACGGGTCCAGACCCGACCCAGATCCGACGGGTCTAAAAATTGAGGATCCAGACCTGCAAAAACGGATCCGGGTCCACGGATCCGGGTCGGGTCCAGGATCCATTGCCATCCCTATATAGAGCTATGCATCAAACAATACCTCCTTTTGAAATAAAAGTATTTCACCAAGCAAAGCTTATGAATCAAAGTAACGATTCATCAAAATCTTTGAGGTATTTAATTGGACTTATAATATATTTATTTAGTCCCATACTACTATACTAAGTATGTAGTATATACAAATCTAGGTCTATATACTCTAAATGTTCAACAAAAAGTGTTAGGGTGAATTATACACTTCATCCATTTCAATAAACACTTAATGACAAAGTGTTAAAGTGTTAAACATCCCTCCAAAAAGAATGCAACTTTTCTATAATGCTTGAAACAATAAACATTTCATCCATTTCAATTTTATGGACTTTCATATTAGCATACATTCTTTGTAATTCATGAAATTGGTCAATCATGGGGTGATTTTCAACCATCTTATAAGAATTTAAGTTAACGACAAAAAATTTCTTAGAGCTAGCATCATCCGCCATATTATTACTATTTTTATATGATTTCATTGCATGCTAGTATTATATGCATTGATTAGGTCTTTTAAGTCTTTGATTTAAATTTATATGCCTTGAAATAAAGTCTATGTATAATATTGTATTAATAAATTAGTTGTTGTATTGACTTGGATTAGGTGTTTGAAACTTTAGAATTATTGTTTTATGTGTATCAAGCATTTTAACCATTGGAATTAATGTGATTTTTAAGTTATACAATTACTTTGTTTTGAAATATTCTTGAATGGATGACAAGACAAAATTGGTATTGATTGAGATGCAAATAGAATCTTTGAAACAGATTGAATTTGGGGATTATTGGATTTGAGACTAACCAAAATTCCCTTTGAAATTATTCCTTTTTTAGTGCAAAAATTTGAATCAAAGTCTAGGATTCAACAAATTCCAAATAGTTCAAATTATGTCATTACTTCTGATATGTTAAGGATATTTTAAGGTTTCCTCTAAACCATTCCAAATCAATCAAACTACCTAAAAATGTTGATGATGGTATTGTTTGTGAGTGGAAGACTCTTGTTGGACTGGAAGGTAAATGTGAAATAACTACCAAGCATTTGTTAAATTTATTTCTGAGATATCCAGAGGGTGGAGATTTCTTTAAGAAATTATTTGTAGTTTATGGTGTTTTTGTTCTATTATGGCCTCTTCATGATTTTAAAGTTAGAAAGAAGACTCTTCTAACATTTATTAAGGATGTGCTTGTTATTCCAACACATGATTGGTGCTCATTTATACATGATATATTGTGTGATTCGGTGGATAAGGTGCACAAAAGGGTGAAACAGTGAATAAGTGTGCTTTGATATTATTGGCTGCATTTTGCTATTGCTACCCTTTTCAGGGGAGGTATTATCCTAAATCACTCCCTCTTGTAAAGCATTTGACTGATGAAGTCGTTTTGAGAAGGTTGCGAGAGAAGAAAGAAGTTAGTTTTAGTAATTCTCCTACTGATTTTACCGGTTTACCTATTAGTCATACCTTCAGGGACTGGTGCTTGAAGGATGCAGAAGTTGTTGGTGGATCAAAAGATAATAAAGGGAATAAGATCGATGATGGATCGCACGGAAAATTCTTGATCCTTCCATTGAATGAATAAACTAGTGATGAAGAATTACGAGAGCACGCCAAAGATGATGTAAGTATTTTATTCTTGTTTCAATTTTTTTAGTAACAAGTCAAGTAGTATATTAACGTTATGAATTAGAATAGGCATCTTACTTTTTGGAATTGGATTTATAAGTTTGGATTCAATAATTTCAGCATTGTATTATTTTAAGTATTAAAGTTGACGTTTTATTTATTGGAATTGGTATCATAATGTTTGGTGTAGGCATTTTACTTATTAAATTGGCATTATAATGCTTGTATTCAATTTCGGCATTATTTCTTTCTCTTTGATTTATAGCCAATCGAAGAGGCTCGACTAATTTTAAATAGAAAAATAAATGCGGTTATACTTGACCACGTGAAAAGGCTATTGACGATTGAAGCCAAAAAGAACCAAGCAGTCGAAGTTCTTGATGATATTGTTATTTCCTCGACTGATAAGCTTTTTGAAGATGCTGATTGGTTACGAATTGTGGACAATTGGACTAGTGCGATTTTTAATAAAAGCACTAAAGTCTTGGGTAGTCAAAATGAAGAATTGAGAGATGTTGCAAAGGCTATTACTGAGGATCATCCTACTGAGATCATTGACTCTGTACTTGGTGATCTTGCGAACGTAGCGCTGAATGCTTTGGAAGAAGAAGGACGAAATGTGGCATAAAATGTGACGGGTGTAGAAAGGCTAGAGAAGAATACACCCATTGCCCCAGTTGCAGAATATGATACTGTGCCATCAGCTTTAAAAGACATCTGCAAAATGAATCTTGGTTCCGCCAAACAATTGGTCACTTATGTGTCATCCTTTATGATTACTAACAAGAGGTTCTCTAAATTAATGAAGTCAATTGAGCAGGAGGTTGCTGATTAATGTTTTTTTAGAGAAGACATGGATGATTCGTAAGTTCTTCATTCAATGTTTAATGTACTTTTTAAAAGATTTCTATTAATTTGCTATATATTACAGGGAGGTTTTTCTGTAGGTTTTCAAATAATCATCTAGCAATAAGGAGGAGTGATATGCATACCTTGAAAATACTTCAACCAATGTCAACTTCATTTTTGGAATGTTGGGTTTATTACATCAACGCCATTATAGCAGAACAATTTAAAATACTTTCCAACCTTGGTATTCTCCCATTTATGTTTGGCACTAACCATTGCGTAAGTAAATAATAAATTTATCTTGCAATACATGTTTAGTTTGTCATATATTTATATTTCTAAAACATTTAAATTTTTCAATATTTAAATTGTTTTAGTCTTGTTAGGCATTTTTTTTTGGGTTTTAAGTTATGGAATAGGTTGTTTAAACCTTAGAGTAGTCATTTTTGGGTTTTAAGTTATGGAATAGGTTGTTTAAACCTTAAATTATGTGTGATTTTCTAATGTTATGTAGCATCAACATTTGTTGTATTAGAAAATCACACATAATTCCGCATCAACATATGTAACTGGTAATATAACATACCATATGATATGTCCTACAATTGACCTTGGATAATCAGACTTCTCATTAGTGACATTATCCAAATAGTGGCAAAATTGTTGCTTAGTGTCAGTAACAACCAATGAAAAGTGGTCTTCTTCTAAAAAAGGAAAAAAGATAAGCAAAAAAAATAATATTAAAAGAAGTAAAATATGAAAATAATTACCAAGAAATGCTTGTTATTGGGAATAAAATGCTTAATCAAAGTTTTATGTTGCCTATTCAAAGTATTTGCAATAAAATGCCTACTCAATTTTATGTTGCCTATTCCAAACATATATTACAAAAAATGACTACTCTAAGGTTTAAACAACCTATTCCATAAATTAAAACCCAAAAAAATGCCTTAAATCAAACAACACTAAAGATTGATTTTATACCAGTGTAACATTATTCATGTCCAAGTCAGAGAAAAAAGTTTTCAACCAAAATGCCCATCACTAATAATTGTTGTCTCTAAGTTGATCCTTAGCATCATCTTCATTCGTCGAAAAATAATTTGATAATAAACCCTTGATATTGAAACATATTAAATTTTTTAGAATTATAAATATATGACAATTGAAACATGTATTGCAAGATAAATTTATTTTACTTACGCAATGGTTATTGCCAAACATGAATGGGCGAATACCAAGGTTGGGAAGTATTTTAAATTGTTCTGCTACAATGGTGTTGATGCAATAAGCCCAACATTCCAACAACGAAGTTGACATTGGTTGAAGTATTTCCAAGGTATGCATATCACTCCTCCTTATCGCTAGATGATTATTTGAAAACCTACACAAAACCTCCCTGCAATATATAGCAAATTAATAGATTCTTTTATAAAGTACATTAAACATCGAATGAAGAACTTTCGAATCATCCATGTCTTCTCTAAAAAAACAATAATTTGCAACCTTCTACTCAATTAACTTCATTAATTTAGTGACCTCTTATGAGTAATCATAAAGGAAGAGACATAAGTGACCGATTGTTTGGCGGAACCAAGATTTATTTTGCAAATGTCTTTTAAAGCTGATGGCACAGTATCATAATCTACAACTGGGTTAATGGGTGTATTCTTCTCTAGCCTTTCTACACCCGTCACATTTGATGCCACATTTCGCCCTTTTTTTTCTTCCAAAGCATTTGTCACTGCGTCACCAAGATCATCAAGTATAGAGTCAATGATCTCAGTAGGATGATCCTCAGTAATAGCCTTTGCAACATCTCTCAATGCTTCATTTTGACTACCCAGGACTTTAGTGCTTTTATCAAAAATCCAATTAGTCCAATCGTCCATATTCCGTAACCAATCAACATCTTCAAAAAGCTTATCAGTTGAGGAAATATCATTAAAAACTTTGACTGCTTGGTTCTTTTTGGCTTCAATCGCCAATAGCCTTTTCACGTGATCACGTATAACCACATTCATATTTCTATTAAAATTAGTCGAGCCTGTTCGATTGGCTGTAAATCAAAGAGAAAGAGATAATGCCAAATTTGAATACAAGTATTATGATGCAATTTTATTATTGAAATGCCTACACCAAGCATTATAATACCTATTCCAATAAATAAAACGCCAACTATAATACTTAAAATAATACAATGCTGAAATTATTGAATCCAAGACTTATAAATCCAATTCCAAAAAGTAAAATGTCTATTCTAATTAATATAATACTTGACTTGTTACTAAAAAGAACAATTGAAACAAGAATAAAATACTTACATCATCTTTCGCGCGCTCTTGTAATTCTTCATTGCTAGAAAATTCATTCAATGGAATGATTAAGAATTTTTTGTGTGATGCATCATCGATCTTATTCCCTTTATTATCTTTTGATCGACCAACAACTTATTCATCCCTCTAGTACAAGTCCTTCAAGGTATGACAAATAGATAAACCGGTAAAATCAGCAGTAGAATTTCTAAATCGAACTTCTTTCTCCTTTCGCATCCTTCTCAAAACGACTTCATCAGTCAAATGCTTTATAAGAGGGAGTGATTTAGGATAATACCAACCCTGAAAAGGGTAGCGATAGCAAAATGCAACCAATAATATCAAAACACACCCATTTACTGTTTCACCCCCTTTGTGCATCTTATCCACCGAATCGCACAATATATCAAGCACAAATGAGCACCAATCATGTGTTGGAATAACAGCCACATCCTCAACAAATGTTAGAAAAGTCTTTCTAACCTCAAAATCATGAAGAGGCCATAATAGAACAAAAACATCATAAGCTACAAACAATTTCTTAAAGGAATTTCCACTCTCCGGATATCTAACAAATTTAACAAATGTTTGACAGTTATTTCACATTTACCTTCCAGTCCAACAAGTGTCTTCCACTCACACATGAACATTTTTAGGTAGTTTGATTGATTTGGAAGGGTTTAGGAGAAGCCCAAAAATATCCTTAACATCATCAGAAGTAATGACATAATTTGAACTATTTGAAATTTGTTGAATCCTAGATTTTGGGTCGATGAATAATTTCAAACGAAAGTTTGGTTAATCTGAAATCCAATAATCCCCTAAATCCAATTTGTTTCACATTTTCTATTTGCATCTCAGTCAATACCTATTTTGTCTTGCCGTCCATTAAAAATTACTGAGGCTTGCAATTTTTAAAAATATCTTTGTCGACATCGGAATATATCATAAAACAAGAAAGAATATTTCAAAACAAATGTAACTCTATAACTTAAAAATCACATCAATTGTAAAGCTTAAAATGCTTGATACATCACATAAAACAATAATTCTAAAGCTTAAAAAACCTAATCCAAGTCATCAATCCAACAACTAATTGATAATACAACATTATACATAGACTTTATTTCAAGGCATATAAATCTTTATCAAAGACTTAAAAGACCCAATCAAGGCATATAATACTAGCATGCAATGAACTCATATGAAAATAGTAATAATTCTCACCTGTCATTCTCAGATTCAAGTTTGATTAGACTAAGTGAACTCTTTTTTGTTTATAATGCGAACTTTGATCATTCATAACCTCAACAACATGAATTGATGATGTTGCTCCATTCTTCCTTCTATGAGCCATAACTAAAAAGCAAAATCAATAACCTTCTGTGAATATCAATTCCTAACTAAATAAAAAGCAATAAAAAATTAATAAGATGAGAACTGATGAATAGTCGGTCACAAGAAATTTTTAAAAAGAGTCTGACAAACAAAACAAAACAAAACAAAACAATGCTGATGAATCAAAAAATCAAAACAGATAATAAAATTCTGATAGATCAAAGATTATAGCCGGTCAAAATTTTTTAAAAAAGGTCTCAAACAGATAATATTATGATGAGAACAATTCAAAAAATCTAAAAAATAAAAATCATAAAATCAAAATAATGCTGATGAATCAAAAAATCAAAAAAAATGCAATCAGGCGACAACAATTTGTGTATAATAATTGGTCACAATTCTATTTCAACCATATCTACAAAATAAAATTGTTGATAAATTTCCATCAAAATAACAAAACATTAAAAGGGAAGAATACAAAATAAAAAAAACAAAAGAAAAATAAAAAACAAAGAACATACCAATAATATAGTTGCAGAGAAGATTTAATGAAACTTGGTATGGTGAAAATGGAGGAAAGGAAGAATTAATGAAAATGGAGGGAGGGAGGGTAAGGGAAGTTGCAGAGAGTTGTAAAGTGGAGAAGTAAAATAAATGGAAGGAGAGAGGGAAACCAGGTAATGAATTTAGTAATTTACTACTCCCTCTTATCAATAGAGAATGAGACATTTGTTTTTTCACACTATACAATGCACTTATTTAATGCTTATTATCTCTTATCATACATAATGAAATATTATAAAAAGTGATTATTAATAATCTTTGCATTGAGATGAATCAAACAAGATCTCACCTAACTATGTTCTAATCTATAGATTAAGAATAAAATACAAATTATAAGTAATGAGTGAATAATGTCAAAAAAAACAAATGTCTCATTCTCTATGAATAGGAGATAGTATTATATAATTTTAAATTGTGGACTATAAAATGTGACCTGCGAATTTAAAGACCAATAAAACAAGTCTTACGTATACAACGGTCTCACGCAAGTTTTTGTAATTACAAAATCATATTGTTTTGTGTTTGATTGTTAAATACAACTATTAATTCTACCCGGAAAAGGCTATGATAAAATTATTTTTTAATAATTCAACATTTATCCTTAATTTGATATCGGCACACCCTTTTACTTTTATAATTATCCAACCTTGACCCTCAATTTGCTATCAACATACCCTGTTAGTATGCTTACACGAATGACTAAAAGATTGGATTATTAATATTTGCACTAAAAATTCAAGGTGAGGTGAGAACCCAAGAGGCCAAGAGTAGGAAAACTAGGGATATTAAATGGAATAGGGGTGATTCAAAAAAATAACTAAAACTGTCAACTGATGGCAAAATTAATACTTCTATTTCATATCATTAGAAAAAAAATAATTTTAAAATTGAAAAAAACAAAAAACCAAAATGGTAATTACATAAAGAGGAAATGGCAGAAAATTAAATTTAAATTAGGAAAAACTCCAATAAGTTTTGTATTGTTTACTCATGATATTATTCACAATATCCTATCCTGTTACTACAAATAAATAAAAAAATCAAGTAGGATGTGCATTATTTTCATCTTCATCATCAGGAGCAGAACTGACAGAAACAATCTTCGTTCCAACAGACTTTTCTTCATCTACCTTCAATTTCTGCAATAATGGTATAAATCAGCTATTTTGATACACGCTGCACAATGGTGAACACAAGTAAACATACTCTAGGAATTATCATAAAACTTGTACGGCTCGTTTTGTTGTTGATATTATCATATAAGTAAGGATTTTAATGAAAATTTAAAGTAATTTACTAAAGAAAATCACTAGACATAAGGCGTGCTTGGATTAGGTGTAAATATTTAAGAGGGGAAATAAAGTCAAACTAATGAAATCAAAGCAAATAGAGATATCTAAAGTCTAAAGTAGTTGAGATAGTTGTGAAGAAGGTAAAATGAGCATGAAATATAAAAAATGAAGGAAAAAGAAGATGATTTTCCATATTATGAAGGTAATACATTCCCCCACCCTAGGATAAACATTTACCCCACAAAATTGAGAGTTTCTTCATTTTTCATTACTTTGAAACCAATCTTCCACCTCTACAACAATCAAATTCCACTGATTTCTCATTTATCAACTTTGTTTTCTTACTTTAATTTACTTTTAACCCCATAATATTTACATCCAATCCAAGCATGCCCATAGAGTTGAAGCCGATATATTAGGTGGGGAAGGGTCAAATTACATATCAACATTTAGGAAACGATTTCAAGTGAGAGGGTTGCAAATTGATTGGCGTATCAAGCATTTGAAGTATTTAAGAAGTTTTGTTATGTTCACAATGACACTTGCGAGTTGTAATAGAAAATTATGAAAACGACATGATTGAGGATAAGAGCTTTGTGCAAGTTAATCTAAAACGTATTGTTAATCTCATTTAATACCAACAAACAAATGTGTCGTTAAGGAACAAACTCTCTTAGCGCTCTCAAACACAAGCAGTGTTCAACGTGTTAGTATCTGTCTCACTTACACTTGTTTAGGAGGGAAATAAAAGGAAGGGAACAGCAGAGGGAATAATAGGGAAAGTCTCCCTTGTTTGTTTATTTAGGGGAAAAGAAGGGAGAGCAAGAGAAATGGCATTTTTTTTCTTCCCTAAATCTCTCTGGAGAGATTTGATATCAACAACATTGGAGCACTTAATCCCGTCTAATCCCTTCCTTCCCAACCTCTCCTCTCCAATTAGAAATCCAAAGAGAAAATTATATCCCTCCAAATCCCAGCTCTTCCCTTCCCTCAAATTTCCCCAATCCAAGCAAAGTGTTATAGGATCATTTAGATTAAGAAGACGAGTAAAAAGGAGATAAAGCGACAAACACACCTTAGTAACCACCGCCAAATTTTTGGCAGGTTGAGGAAACATGTTAGCATATAACTTTGCATCTCGCTTGTTGCTCTCAGCTTGACGTTGCTTCAGAGTCTTCTGTATCAGTTTGACTTCCCTGTAAATAGTTCATTGCATCAATAGCAAGGACAATATGAATTTGTCGTGCCATGTATGCGTGGAATACGGATTTACAAAAGGTCTACAACTGAAAAGTTAAATATTCATATGAATTATAGTGCAAAAAAATAAGGTTTCTGTCAGGATTAAGATCAATACTCACGATGATCGATAATAGGGATGATCCAATAACAAGGGTCAAGACTCAAGTAGTTGTTGTAGAGCACCAACTATCATCTGAGACCATGACATAACACTAAGAGTAGCCTAAAAAGGGGTTCATTACACCTTTGTGATGCAAGGTATCCACTCTAGTAGATATGAAAACCTTTACTACTCGAACTATGCAATATGATGCGGCCTTGTCTTTAATACCAACTCAAAAATCATTTTTACTCATTTGCATTTCTTTTCAAATTTGGTATCTCCTTTGACTTTCTCATCATAATTAGCTTTTGATCATATTACCAGGACTGAATTATGGTTTATGTAGATAATTCCAACTTTTGGTTAAAAGACTTTGGCATTGTTGTTATCACATTATAGGTTTCACCCCACCCATAACTAGAGCTGGTAAGACTAAAACTAGATCAATAAATTTGGATGCTATGCAACTAGAGTTGGCCGGATGAGACAAGGGAACGTGACTAGCTAAGTGAGGATGGCCGCAATAAATCTGAGATCAAGGAAAGTTACTTCATGGGTTTTCTTTTTATTTAAAAAAGATAAATCTAAAAGTTAACTCTAGGTTAGAATGGAAAGAAAATTTGAACAAAAACACTGATCTAATTGTCGACTGTAACCCTCGGTTTTTCTCCTACTCAACCTTTAGACAAAATTTCAACTAAGCTAACTCAAGGTTAGAAAAATAAATATAGGCCTCTCACTCATTTTTGTTTTCTCTCAGGTCGCCCTCGACAATTTTGTTAGCGATAAATCGCCTTAGTTACTTTTAGAGTTTATGAGGAAACTGACTGTTCCAAGTCCAAAATAAAAGCACGATCAGCAATTCTAGGTATTTGGCCACCAATGAACATCAGAAAGATTTTGCTGGCTTGACTAAAGAGAAGGGAACCAAAGATGGGGACTTTGAAGTTGTGTTCACAATGCAATAAATGCACACAACCACAAAAACAAATAAAAAGATGAATGACAGACAAAGTTGCAAACACAATTTTCTGCAGGTGTTACTAAGGACGATCTACCTGTTCCCAGGATCAATTTCTAAGGCTTTCTTGATATCCAACTCAGCCAAATCTAGGTCATCATTTCCCATATATGCTTGTGCTCGCCTGTATAAAGCTTTGATATTGTGGAACTCAACATCCAAAACCTGCAAGAAAACAAGATATCGTTTTCATTTGAACTGAGCACTGCATCTGATCATTTCCAGTTACAATTTACAAAAGCAGTTCCAACTATAACACCGTGACGCCATTATGTAAGTATAAATTTAAGCCCCAAGAGCTACAGAATTTATCTTGCTACTTAACATATACCTTTGAGCAAAGTTTTATTGCTTCCTTGTAATCTTCTCGTTTCAGACTGCATGCTGCTGCGTTCAACCAACAATGCACTCTCAACACTTTTACTTGCTTTTGTTGCTCATCTCCAAAAGAAGCGTCTTCACCAACATAATCAACGGCCTACAATCCATTAGTCCAGAGCATTAGAAATTAACCAAAAGATATAAATGCAAAAAAAAAAAAAAAAGAATAGGTGAAGAAACCTTGTCATATTTTTTTCCTGCACGCTGATACTTTCCGCTCTTGAAAAGAACATTGCCTTCTTCCTTTTTCTTTCCAGCTTCCATTAATCTATCTTCGATAGTCAGTTCCCAAGGTTCTTTCTCCTGTTACCAATAAGTAATTTAACAAATTGACAAATGGTTTGGGGATTTTACAAAAGCATGAAACATATTCTGCCTGCATTACATAGAATGCCATGCATCATTCCATGCAATCTTTGACTATGACAGGAAACAAATCGTCACATCAGCTATCGTTGTCTCTGTTGCTGATGAGACAAGCTAAGACCTTGAAATAGGTGATTTAGACATCACTAATGTAAGATTTCAAAGCATTTTGAAGGGATACTCCACATAAGCACATACAAATATTAGTTTGTCATGGCACTACACATGTGATGATGCAAAGGACACCCATAGTAGTAATGAGTTTGATCAAAGCCTTTTAGAGTGTTCTTGAGATGAGTTGTTTTGTCTCAGTTTCCAATTCGATTCATATCTCTGATTCATCATCCTCAAACTATTCGTTCATATATTAATTTAAATCTTCGAACACTTCCCCTTCCTGTCTTCAAAGTAAGTATCTCACAAGGCTTCATAATCCAGGATTCATGGGTCTGTGGAAGACAAGAAACTCATACCTTGGGAGGTAGTGATCACATTTTCCCTAAAAAAAAGTGGGTTGCATGCAACAAATTTCTTAAGTGGGTGATAGAGATCAGAACCCTATACATCCATATTCAATAGACAATAATTGGAGGTTGTTATGGGTCCACTACTCAGGAGAGGCTCAACGGTCAAACAAAGTAAGCACTTTGCCAAATTAATGATACTCTGATTGGCATACATGATGCAAAATGCTTTTCTATTGATCTTTAAGCCGATATTCAGGGAGACAAAGCATCAACATATAGATCGTTATCCTTATTCCGAGTAATCTCTTTGCCCGGCCAAATTTCAGCCACATACTCAAAATTTTTGATTGGTCTTTAGCTCTTATAGTGCCTTATAAACTATACAAAAAAACCTCCCCAAAAAAATATTTACCCTTTCACTACAAACATATAGCACTTTTAAGCTTACAAAATAGGTCTACATGTCTAACAGGATATCTCCAAGCCATCTAGCACTAAGCAACATACACAACAGAAAAAGACTTGGGAAATTTACCTTTCTTATTGATTTGGTTTTAATTTATTTTGGAAGTGTGTCATGACCATTGCAGTCCATTTGGTTATTGATACTAAATGGTGGTAATGAGAATGAATTGTAGTGTAAATTTTTGTGAATTGTTTCATGTCATTCTCAAAATAAATGAAAAGTTGATCATAAAAAAGGTTTATTCACAATTTTTCATTCTCACCCAATACCACATCTCTTAATGGTAATGCATGGAATGATTTTGTAAAGAAAATGAGATAATTAAAGTAAAAAAAGTTTGACCATTAAACTTGTCAAGAGATTTTTCCACTAAAATTACACTCACTTTCCATTATCATTCCTACTATTTAATACTGACTACCAAACACATGTCATGATGTATTAAAAAATTATTAGTGAAAATAACCTTTATCTCTTTCCACCATTGAATTTCTAATATCTAATTTCTTTGATAACAACTTTTTAGAGCAGAGTACAAAAATAGTTTCGGTCATGGTCGCAGTAATGGACGCGGTAACGGCTGCAAAACGGATTCCACAATTAATGCAGAAGATCTTTGCGGCTCAGTCGCAGTAATAACCGTGATGGGTGATGTGGCCTTGTTTTACAGTATCTATTAGTGTTCCAGAGAATAATTAATTTGTCTTAATTTCAAATCAGTTTCATATCTTGAATTCTTCCGGAACTCTTCCTTTCCAGAGATTAATATTTAAGCATTTCATGCTCCTATCCCAATAATGTATCTCACAACACCCTTCTAATCCAGTATTCATAGCAAAAAGATAGATTAATTGGATGGAAATTAAACAAGCCATAATCCTTGAAGAGGTGCTAAAAATCAAACTCCTGAACAAACATTGGATAACATTGGAGGCTTCTATGCATAGAGCTCAAGAGAGAGGCTCAAAGACCATATAAAGCGACCATTTTGTCAAACTAATGATCCTCTAATTGATATGCCTGATACTAATGCTTGTCTACTCTTCTTCGAGCCCAATTCCAGGGAGAGAGGGCAGAGAAATTCAGAATCTTATCAAGCCTTCAGCGTCATCTAATGATCTTATGGATGAAATCAGAATAAAAAAATAAGAAGTATCATTCAATATGATGGAAAAAAACCATCCAATAAGATGGAATTCAATTGTTGAATGTCAAAAGCAACGAACCTATTATTGCATCTGGTAGTTCCAATTTAGGAATTCACAAGGGTAAGCAAACTGTGAAAACCAAAAAAGAATAGTAGAAAAGCAAAAAAGGCCAAACTCTGGTTAATACAAAGAAAATGTGCATTTGAATGAGCCTGGAAGCAAAAGCTAAAGGTGCAACATCTTCCTCCCTACAGCACAATGGACTCATAACATATACATATTTCCAAGAGCTCACAAGCTCAAAATTGAAGACAAAAAAAATGTGAGGAAATAGATAGAAAATACATTGTTATAGAAAGGATGGTAAGAGAGGCTATTGCTTGGCCTTAATTCAAAAAGCAGCACAAGAGAGGAAGTTGTTGAAATTTTATTGTTCAAAGACATAGTTGCAAGACTTGATTTAGCCTATATTATAGTCGCGGTCTACTCAGAAAATTTTACAATGCATTCACGATTAGACGATGACTTTATGTATGCCCTATGTTCTATGTGCTATGTGTTGTGCTATGGATTAATGACAAGAAAACACCAAATTTTTCTAGTTGACAATCAGATGATTTGGTTAGAATCAAAAAATATAAAGAAATCTCTATTTCCAAATGAGTCATAAAAGTATCAAGGCCCCAAATATTTTTTTTTTCTTCCATGGAAAAGAGTGAGGTGCTTGAGAAATACACAAAAATGGTGATAATTCTCTAGACTATTCCTCAAAGTTCAATGGATTATAGGTAACATATGAAATCACACTACATATAACTAATCAACTTTATTAAAAAAAGGTATGTTGTCAAAAACAGTGATTTGCAAATTGTTGTTCTTACCTTAACAAAATCCACCATTTCGATTTCAAAAAACAAAGTGGAAGATGGTGGAATAAGAATATGACCTTTCTTCACTTCTACTTCTCCAAAACCATATTTGGACCTTATAGTCAAAAGAGCTTTCTCTCGTCTCTTCATTGTTGCAACTGCTCGGTCTAAACCTGGCACCACTTGCTCTAAAGACAGAAACTGCAATATTATGAATTGTTGATTGCTTTATATTTGAAAGCAAGCAATTTCCAAATCCTACCTTCATCTGTGATAAATTCTAGTGGTGCCTCACCATCAAAACCTTTTTTCTCAAATATGGTGCCATCTTCTAGCTTTGCTATGTATCTAACTGCACATTACAAAGGAGGCATAAGAATGAATTACCGGTATCCTATGGTTGAAAATTAAGCTGCAATAAAGATATTCTAAGTCATAGCTTACACAAAAGGAAATATAATGATAAATAGCAAGTAAAAAAGAAAAACAAAAGCTATGTTCATCCCTTGGCATGATATTAAGGTTTTGGATTTCATGTACATTGTGCAAACAAAAGTCATATATAGTGTTATGGACCAACCTTCGGAGCCCAGGCCCATCATCAAGCAAACATACTCAAGAAGGCCAAAACAGAATTCGGTTATTCCATAAAGTGCATTTTGGTGTGTGATGTCAGTAGCTTTTTTTTTGGTGATGAGCTGTACTTTTTTATAAGTCCTAGAATGTTGTACTTTACTATATATAGTACAGGAATAGATTTACATTCTCATGCTTGTATTCATCAATTGGTCTTGTACCTATAGGAGTTATCGGGCCACTCGAAGAGCTCGAGGGGACACACCGTCCTCTAATACATAATTACAAGCATTCTACTCTATTCTCTCTCTTTCTTTTCTTTTCTTACATTGAGCAATACTTGTGTTCTGTTACTGTTCTTCATATTCTGTTTTGCAGTATAGTAGTGTGGTGGTGTTAGGCAGTGGTGAGGGTCATAACATATAGATATAGCACTAGAGTGGTAGGAATTCAAAACACAAAATACATCAAAAAGATGAATGAAAAAATAGATATCATTCACTTGCAAACAAAGTGCAAAAACGTAGTAACATTTGTGATCATGGTAACGACACGGTAATGAAGTAACATTTGTGATGTGGTTATTATAAGCCAAATATCGGCTGCAAGCATGAAAAATCCTTGAAACAAACGAAACACGGTTTTTTTTACACTTTTACAACACAAGAAATATTGATTCTTCTTTTTTTTTTGAAAACCTTTAAAAAGATAGTTGATGTGATGCAAAGCGACCTTGATTTTGTATTATCATGCATTTTTTACACCTTTTTTTTCTTAAAAATGACAATAAAAACATGTTAAACTTGATGTCCACTTCTATTTTTGACTTGAAAAAAGTCAAACAATCCATAATGTAAGCCAAAAGCAAATATTAGCCATTGTAAGTGGAGTTTTTATAGCTTCAAGTGAAGGTGGGAGCATTAACTTCAAGCATGACTTCATTACCAAGATTCAAATGATTAATTATTCTGGTGAAATTGAATCGTAACTATGCAACAGAGATTTCATTTACCTATATCCGATTTGATTTTGATCTTAGATCAATTAATGGGAACTTTTAGGTCTAATGTTCCTAATGAAAGAGAGCACTAGGCAAACTTGGCGGCTTCGAAATGGTATTTTATGCTTACCTTTTCCACCACCTTTTCTACTACATGCATTGTTTAATGCAGAAGTCCAAAAATATTTTATGTTAAATTTACTTCAATACATGGAAAGATCATTTTTTTAAAATTTTATGGTTTAATTCCCTCCTAAGCAAAGAAAAAGCATATCTTCATGCTATCTAACACACACACACATCAAATATGGATTTTACTTGGAAAGACAATTGAAAGAAGATTCACTAATTATTGCTTCACTTTTCTAATAAGAAAAAAAGGGTAGAAGTCATTCACATAACTTACAAACAAAACCCCAACATTTTGTTATAAATTACTATATATACACATGTGCATCAGATCAGACTTCGCCGGAGAATGTTGATTTAAGATAAGGAAAATAGAAGATGTTAAACTCAAAATATTTTTCTGAAAGAATGCTAATTTCGGATGTGTCACATAGTCTGCTAATCTTTATGCAAATTATTAATCAAAAAAATAAAATATTGTCAACTTTGGGCTATATTTGTACCATTTTAAACAAATCATGAATTCAAAAGGCAACACAGCAGACGAAGTCTCTAGGCTTATACCAGAGCCAAACAACAAATGCATAAACAAACATGAAAAATAAGCCTCACTTAGTTGTCCACTCACCCAATAAAGCTATGCTAAGCTATACGTACAACTTACGACAACATGAAATCATCAACAGGATATCTAGTTGATAATCAAATGTAATAAAATTAACCCCCATCTGTTAAGAGATTTTTATAGAAACTGTAGTTTGATCCACTTACAACTTTCAAACTATGGCACAAATCCCCTTGTTCATCGACATTGCTAAATTCTTGATAAAACTACTCTTTCTTGTCATCACTTCCTTTCATAGGTATCTTGAAGTGAAAAGTCTTGTTAATTTTGAGAACAAGTAGAAGGGCTTGATAGATGAGAAAGAAAAAGGGAATAAACAAAAAACTATTGAAAGTCTTGCACCCAGTACTACTCCTTTAATTCTCAACTTTCAGACAACAAAAACTACTAGTTCTGAAGAAGCTAGAAGGAGAGAAAAACATAAAAGATTAAGTTCCAATTTGCTTTTCAAATATTTCAATGTGAAGTCAAGTTCAACTAAAATTCTTTAGAAATGAAAAATTGAATGAATTAATACATTGCATGCGCATTGTAAAAGTTTTTGAACTTACCACGATCTTAATATAATCCATGACAACCGTTAAACAACCAACATTGACCGCATAAAGTGTTTTTCAACTATTATCGCAAACCATGACCGCAAACAGATTTGCTGTATACAATCGATATTCAACTTTTATCAATCTAATTAAGAAATATTGAGCTTGTTAGACCCTTTCTAACTTCCATTTGTTTGCTAGATTTCCATGTTAATTTTTTGATGGTTAACAATACATGTAGGGGTAAGTAGTCTAGCTTTTCAATTACATATAGAACAACTGACCAAGGTAAAATGACTCATTCAACCATATGTGCTTCCTACTAAGTACTAACGTTAAGCAACATATTGTGTTGCAATCAAGGAAGAACCTCTGCTACTTATATGTTGCAAAGAAAAAATTCTGAATGTCTGGCATGAAGGCCTGGTTTTTGAAGTGCTAAAGTAGCATTTTCAACATTAAATAAGAATGGTATCCTTCAAACCTAGGCTACCTCTATATAGTCTCGAGAAAAAGTTGCTTATGAAATGTTCTTTTAGGAAAGGTGCAAAGTGCACTAATGTCACCTTCCATAAAAGTAAAAGTAAATAAAAATAGTATTCATAAGCCAAACTCATACATGCGAACAAGAAAATGATAGCTCACCAGTTACAACTGCTCCTTCACCCGCGACACTAAGATTTTCCCCTTCTTCTAAAATTTTCTTTATCACCATGGAATCGCCACATACATCTATGACTCGCTTCAAGGACACCAGCTGCAAATCAATGTTCAGTAAAGCATTTGGGGGAATAGAGGACAACAAAGGTTCCCCGACTTTCCCTATATCACCAAATCCATCTGCAAAACAAGTTTCAAATGGAGAGAAAATAATTGTTTGTTAGAATCTAACATTTTCATATTCCATTAGAACTGCAACTCACGTAATTATGAAGTTTGTGTGATTTTATTAGTCATTTTACTATATTCTATTATAATTCGAGGCCAAAAAACTATATATCTTTGTTTGCATTGAAAATCAACAAGTAAACAAGCCAATATCCCCATAAATTAACAAAATGACAAAAAAATTCATTAAAGTACAACAAAGATATTATAAATAATTAGCAAAAAAAACAAAATTTGCATATGCAAAGACCATGATATAATTTCTCGTAGATGATCATTAACGAATGCAATGAACTAAGCCAAAATAGAATTTTACAAACCTGACTCGAAATTTACCCAACCTTGTATAACTAAACCCCAATTTCACACGGCTTCAAAATTGGGTTTACAACGATGTACAAACCAATGTGGACCATAGTGAAAAAAAAACGGTAAGGATCACGGTGGCGGTAACAAACACGATAATACGATAACAGGGTTGATGCAATTATCGTATCGCCAAATTTCGACTTAAACCATGAAATATCGCTTGAAACGACCTAAAATACGGCGAATTTACACCTTCATTATACAAATTAACCCGTTTGATAAATTTGAAAACTTTTATGGTATAGTCAATACGATATGATACAGCCTTATTTTTGCACTATGATGTGGACAAAAGACCTGATTTTGACCCATAGAGAAACACCGAAACACATTATCCAATGGCCTAAAAGGTCCCCCTCTAAGCCAAATACAATATGCGACTCTTGTACTAATGATCAAAGAGTGCAAGAGCGAAAGAAAAGCCAACAACTTCATAAATAACTATCTTAACAAGAACTGGGTAACCACTTCAGCATTCAATTCCTGAATAAAATAATTTAGCCAATGGCATAGGAATGAAAAACCATTGTTTTGAATGCTTAAAAATGTCACGGTGGTCACAATCTAAAAAATTGTAGGATTAACTTGGAAAAACTAAAATATTAAAAAGTAAATACCAAGAGAAATAAAAAAAATCAGGTAAAATAAATATGTGAAAACTTGGAAGCGTCTGATACCTGATAAGTGAAAGAATACGCAATTACTGCAACTTGCAAATTAGAAATATAAAGATACATTCCATAGTCCCATATAAAGTCTCCTTATTTATACAATCAGAACATAGAACTTTGGTATATGTATTGAGATGAGAATCCACTGTTTCTACAGACCAAATGGTTTGACAACACTATGGAGTATATTCATCACTATTTTTAAGATTACAGGCAATAAGAGTAGCGTTACTCGAGTTATATTTTCTAAAAGAAAGCCAAGGGAACTGGTCAACTAGATGTAAGGGAACTGTGCCAAACAACATGAATAGTAATTTTCTGTGTTGTACATTGTAAACACACATAATCACCAAAAATATATCAAATATAAACACACATAATAGAAATAACATATAGAAAGACCTACATTGTGGTTGCACAATCAAGTTGGCCTTCTCTTCAACTTTCATTGTCCTTATTGCTTTTGTCAATGCTGGCAGTAGATGACCTGTAAAAAAAAACTTTGATATCTTGAAATCTGATATAGTTCAAGAACATACAGTAACGAAAACATTTAGAATAGACAAGACAGAAATATTACCATCTTTGACACAAAATTCGACTCCTTCCTCTATTGCTTTTGCAACAACAATACCATCTGATAGCATAATTTGATACTTAACTGCACTTGGCGATAAGCAACACCGACACTTTGTCAAATTAACAAGCAAGAAAGAAACACACACACACACACACAAAAGAACATACCAAGGACTTCATCCAATTCACTAGGCTGATTATCATTTTGCCCTTTGCCCAAGATTCTCTTAATAATTCCACCATCTTTGCAAACATCCATTACCATTATCCATGATATCAACTCCACTTCAAATTGAACAACCGACCCCAAAGGAACTGTGTCACTTCTACCATTCCCATATGCTATATCAGAAGGCAATGTGAACAATGCAACTTCACCCTTCTTCATAGTTACAATTCCCATATCCAATCCTTTAAGGCCTAACAAACACAAGAAAAAATACAACTTAAATAAAGCCCACCAAAAATTAGACTCCAAGTACACTAAATTAAGCATAATATATAACATTCACTTTCACAAAAAGTGACCATGACTAAAGCAAATGAAGAATTCAAAAGTCCAGAATACACAGATACCCTGGCCAAGCTTAAAAGTGATCGGCTGGTCATTGTCTCTGGTGGAATCAAACTTGGTCCCATCAAGCAAAGTGCCTATATAGTGAACTGCAATAAAACAGTATATGACTTTAAAGTAACAACGACAATGCACTCAATATTATATAAGTCAAACAAATCAATATGATAGATTGACGATAATAAATAATCTACCTTTATCCAAGTCTATTTATTACCAATCTAAAACTAACACTTTTAAGTAGCAATTTAAAATCTCAGAAACCCAAAAATAATTACATTATAAGTGAAACAATGGGCAGCATCATATTCATACTTATTAATGCTGATTTATTTTATAGAGCAAAACAGATCAACCTGCTGATTTAGCTACATTATAGATTAAAGGATAATAAAGATTATATCTTTATCCAAAATTCCCAATCCATCTAATACTATCTACGATTATTATTTTTAATTACAATCAAAAAATTCTCAAAACCCTAAAAATAATAACATTACGAGTGATGAAATAGACAGCATTATACCAGTAACTTCATCACCAAAGCTGGGAGTTTCCCATCCAAGACCAAGCTTGATGAGCTTCTTTTTGAGGCCAGAATCATTGATGGATCTTTCTTCCCCAACTTTAAGAGGAGGAGCAGACTCAATCACTTCACCTGGCTCCTCCTCATCATCTAATTCGTCACCTTCTGCCATTTGTGATAGGTTTGATTCATTCAAAATTGCCATTTGCCTCCCAAAATTTCGTTGTTCTTGACTGGGAGAAAAGACAAGGAACACTAACCGACTACTCGAATAGTGTGTTGATACTAATAGTTTATACTGTTTGTTTGCCAACGATTGTGACACGTTGATATAATGATCTAGAGACTTCTTTTGGACTTATCCATTTTCGATTTGTAGTCAATTTTTTTTCAAAAATTCTTGACTTAAAATCGTCTTTTTAAAAGATATCTTTAAGATTGGGCCTATCTAATTTTTAAATTTTAAAAAAATAAATAAATAAATTTTCTAAACATGGTTTTTAACTTTCATCTCAGTTTTTCTTATTCTCTTTCCTGACAAAATTACTCATTTTCCACTCTCAAACTCCCTTCTTGGTTTTCAATCTCCATCTTTCTCTCTTAAACTCCATTGTTGTTTATTTTTTACATACATTTACAAAACCATCAAAGTTATGTATTTATAGTTCATCATTTTTGTTTTTAAAGCTTTTATTTTCATTTTGTTTTTTAGGTTGATTCTGTTATATATTAGTTGGAATTACAATTTTTTGATTTTTTTTAAAATTAAGTTTCATCAATGGTGTAAATAATGATGTTGAAAAAGACAACAATGTCTACTGTTTAGAGAAATTAATAGAAGCAATGTGGTTATAACATAATTTATTGGGAGTTATAACAACCATAATATATTTAGAATTATAACATAATATAGTTGGGTTATAACAAAATATATTATTGCGGTTAATAGATATGGGATTATATATATATATATATATATATATATATATATATATATATATATATATATATATATATATATATATATATATATATATATATATATATATATATATATATATATATATATATATATGGGGATGGGACAATATCACAAAAGGGGGCGCTTTTTCAATCGGTAGAGCCTACGCCATGCTCATTGCAGATAAGCCCAAAGTTGATTGGGGGTATATAATGATCAAGAATGTAGCCAGTCCGAGTGCAAGGTTTATCACGTGGCTTGCTATCCAGAACAGATTAGCAACCAAAGACAGAATTGGAAAATGGATCAACATAACTGATGATCACTGTGTGCTATGCAATAGAGCCACAGCCACTGAATCGGCTCACCACCTCTTTTATGAATGCTCCTTTGTTCGGGATGTCAGAACCAGGCTCTTTAGTTTCCTTACTTGAAACATGGATGGAAACATCTTTCTAGAGGAAATCTAGTGGATGACCAAAATCAACAAAAAGAAAACTGATCGTGCAAAGCTAATAGTGGGATTATGGACCGAAATGATTTATGCTATCTGGCAGCAGCGGAACAGGAAAATTTTTGATAATTTTGTTTGTGGCATGAAGGAAACGATTGATTGTATAGTGTTTAGAATTGCAGGGAGGGTCAATAGTAGGATGTTAGATATGCTTGTATCTAAGTAGGTAGTTTTTGTTTTTTTGGGCTTGCGCTCCTTGTTTTTGTTTAGGGCGCTTGCGTTTTTGGCGGTTTGGGTGGAGTTAATTTCCAGCCCTAACTTTCCTGTTTTTGTCCTCTCTGGTATATAATACAAAATCATTTGGCAAAATATATATATATATATATATATATATATATATATATATATATATATATATATATATATATATATATATATATATATATATATATATATATATATATATATATATATATATATATATATATATATATATATATATATATATTTGATATAATACTACAAAATTGATATTATAATATAAAAGCAAATATATTATTTTATAAAATCTCAGATATAAGGTTTTAATTCCAAATATATTGAGTTATAACCCCAAACATATTCTGTTATAACTCCAAATATATTAGGTTATAACCCAAGTATACAATGTTATAACCTCAAATATATTATTTTAACCCAAAAAGAAAGCAGTTTCTATAGTTTTTCAAAACAACAGTTTCTTTAAAGAACAATTTTTCTTTTTAAACAACAAAAGTTTTTTTTAATTTAAAATAATTACTACAAAGGAAATTGCTCATTTTGCCATTTTTTTCAAGTGGGTTTTTAAATTCATCAAACTTAACTATTCTTCAATGTATATGCAACACATAATAAGATGTAGCTATTCTAAACACAAATTCTTTTTTGGGAAATTCCACGTGGTAACCAAAACTTTAAAAAAATCCACGCGGTAACCCTGAGGTTTACGTAAATGTTCTATCATGACCTTTTTGCAGATAAAAACGTTAGCAAATGTTAACTTTGAAGCTTTATCGCTGTTGTATGCATATTTATGCGACTCATCATTTCAAATGTCATCAGTTTGAACCTTTTTTCCCAAAATACAAACCTCAAATCTACCATTTTTCATCGAAATCATATTTTTTTTCCCAAATCCAAAGATGGTAGAGTTTGGGTATATATTTGGGGAAAATGGTTGAAACTGATGGCATTTAAAATGATAAGTTGCATATATAGGCGAACAACAGTCTTAAATCTTCGAAATTAATGTTTCCTAATGTTTTGCTAACATTTTATGTGCAAAAAGGTCATGGCGGAACAATTTGGTAAACCTCAGGGTTACCATGTGGATTTTTTAAAAAGTTTTGGTTACCACGTGGAAAACCCAAAACCACAGGGTTACCCGTGGAATTTCCCTTCTTTTTTTTATAATTTTTTTTATAACCTCAAAAAAAATCCTATTTTTTATCGATTGAATCTATTAAATTTTACAATAATTTATATCTAGTAACACATTTTATGCAACTTGATTCTTTATGATTTTTTTAAATTAATATTTTTAGGAAAAATTATTTCTAAAAAGCCAACATTTTGGCCATCAGTAAATAAGGTGTCAACGTTTTGTTTATTCAATAAAAAAAAGTCTTTGTCTCATTTTGGCAAGGGATCGTTTACTGGTAACCGGTTACATGTATATTTGGATTCCTCACTTAATTTCAAAAATCAGAAAAACCTTTCCCAAAAGCACGAACCAGCAGCTTCTTATTCCCCTGCACCTTCAATCCTTCAACCCACGAAAACCCTAAAAATTCCATCCTCACAAAAGTTCTCACGAAAACCTCCATTTTCGTCCCCAAAAATCGGCTCCAACCTTCTATAATGGCGACACAAATGGGGTTTTAGGGCAAAGTTGTTTTTGTTTTTATTCAAATTGTTGTGGACGTTCTCACGAAAACCCTAAATCTATATATATATATATATATATATATATATATATATATATATATATATATATATATATATATATATATATATATATATAGATTTAGGATCTAATGAGAAGGATTTTAAAATGAGAAAGATGAGAAGGATTTTTATTTCATTTATTTGGTTACTATATATATAAAAAAGGAAACTATGTTGTAAATTAATAAAATTCTAAAATTTATGTCATAGTTACTCTTCTGTGTAACATAGTGACTTTTACAATTATGAGATTTTGGTCTAATCATGACCGTAGCTTTTTTTATTTTAGTGAAATCAAGGGTGTAGAATCCTTCTCACCCTTCTCATTTTCAACCCCCTTCTCATTGGATCCCTCCCATATATATATATATATATATATATATATATATATATATATATATATATATATATATATATATATATATATATATATATATATATATATATAGGGTCAAGTTCCAGTGAGAACCAAGCTTATATGAGAACCGTGAGAACCAATCGCCTTGATAAGAATGTGTTACTTTTTTATAGAAAATGTGTTACTTTTGAGCAAAAAAACGTTACTTTTGTTTAAAAAAAAATCTGTTACTTTTTAGCATAAAATGTGTTACTTTCAGAAAAAAATATTTTTTTCAAAAAAATAAAGTAACACGTTTTTTTCAAAAAGTAACACATTTTTATGTAAAAAGTAACACCTTTTTCTGTGTTTTTTTTCAGAATTTTTTTCTTAAAGTAACACATTTTTGCCCAATAGTATCATAAAATACAGTAACACCTTTTTACCCATAAGTAACACCTTTTTACCCATAAGTAACACCTTTTTAGTAAAAAGTAACACTTTTTTGTAAGACTGATTGGTTCTCACGGTTCTCATATAAGAATGGTTCTCACTGGAACTTCTTCCTATATATATATATATATATATATATATATATATATATATATATATATATATATATATATATATATATATATATATATATATATATATATATATATATATATATATATATATATATATATATATATATATATATATATATATATATAGGGGAGGGATCCAATGAGAAGGGGGTTGAAAATGAGAAGGGTGAGAAGGATTCTACACCCTTGATTTCACTAAAATAAAAAAAGCTACGGTCACGATTAGACCAAAATCTCATAATAGTAAAAGTCACTATGTTACACAGAAGAGTAACTATGACATAAATTTTAGAATGTTCTTAATTTACAACATAGTATCCTTTTTTGTATATATAGTAACCAAAAAAATGGAATAAAAATCCTTCTCATCCTTCTCATTTTAAAATCCTTCTCATTTGATCCTAAATCTATATATATATATATATATATATATATATATATATATATATATATATATATATATATATATATATATATATATATATATATATATATATATATATATATAGGGGAGTGATCCAATGAGAAGGGGGTTGAAAATGAGAAGGGTGAGAAGGATTTTACACCTTTGATTTCATTAAAATAAAGAAAGCCACGGTCACGATTAGACCAAAAACTCATAATTGTAAAAGTCACTATGTTACACAGAAGAGTAACTATGACATAAAATTTAAAATGTTCTTAATTTACAACATAGTATTCTTTTTTGTATATATAGTAACCAAAAAAATAAAATAAAAATCCTTCTCATCCTTCTCATTTTAAAATCCTTCTCATTTGATCCTAAATCTATATATATATATATATATATATATATATATATATATATATATATATATATATATATATATATATATATATATATATATATATATATATATATATATATATATATATATATATATATATATAGGGGAGGGATCCAATGAGAAGGACATTGAAAATGAGAAGGGTAAGAAGGATTCTAAACCCTTGATTTCACTTACATAAAAAAATCTATGGTCACGATTGAGCAAAAAACACTAAATTGTAAAAGTAACTATGTTACACAGAAAGGTAACTATGACATCAATTTTAAAATGTTCTTTTTTATAACATAGTATCCATTTTTGGAAACATAGTAACCAAAAAAATCAAACAAAAATCCTTCTCATCCTTCCCATTTTAAAATCCTTCTCATTTGATCCTACATTTATATATATATATATATATATATATATATATATATATATATATATATATATATATATAGGAAGAAGTTCCAGTGAGAACCATCCTTATATGAAAACCGTGAGAACCAATCTGCCTGACAAAAATGTGTTACGTTTTTATTAAAAACATATTACTATTAGGCAAAAATGTGTTACTTTTTTTTTAATAAAAAAGATGATACTTTTAGGCAAAAATGTGTTACTTTAAGAAAAAGAATCTGAAAAAAAACTCACAAAAATGTGTTACTTTTAACATAAAAAGGTGTTACTTTTCGATAAAAATTTAATTTATTAATTTTGTTAGTTGCACGCGGTTCAATATTGCTTTTTTGTGTAATATGAACCAGTTTCTTTAATACTGAACCGGTTCAATATATCATAATCTAAAAATACTATTTTCTTAGAAAAAGATACTATGTTATGAATAAAGGTTACTATGATTATGTACAGTTACTGTCTTCTCTTAATCTTATACAGAACATTATAACTTTTATAATGAACATAGTAACCTTGAATCATAACATAGTATCATTTTCTAAGAACATAGAAACCTTTAATCATAACATAAAATGGAGAAAATGATCGAAGAGAAAGATGGAGCAGTGATTGCGGTTTTCACGAAGAGAAAAGACTTTGAACAGGAGAGAGAGATAAGAGAGAGTAACCAATTTTTTCATCCGCTAGATTTTCATAAGATCAATGGCTATAAATCCTACTCATCATTCTCATTTTGAGACCCCTTCTCAACGGATCCCTCCATATATATATATATATATATATATATATATATATATATATATATATATATATATATATATATATATATATATATATATATATATATATATAATTTTTAGAATGTTCTTACTTTATAACGTAATATTTTTATAGTAACAAAACAAAATCAAACAAAAATACTTCTTTTAACCCAATTAAGGATTTCAGCAATCATTTCCCTGGTCAATTACCCATAAATATTCTGCACTAAGAATAAAGCCTTCAAGTAAAAAACACTATTTTTCTGAATTCTGTCATTATGTTTTTCTGTAATAGATAAAATTAGTACAAAAATCCAGAATTTTTCTGCACAAGTTTTAGTACCTATGCTGCAAAAGTTTTGGTACAATAATAAGATACAAGTTTCAAAGTCAAAATCTTGTAATGTATGTGTATAAACGAAAGTAAAGTCTACTCTAAGCTAATTGGCGTCTTAGATGACGATGTCGTTCATCCGCTTCATTTGATAGTTGAAGCAAGCATGCGGGCCAAAATATGTAGAACGTATACTGCGTAATTTACCCAGGGTACCTCACAAGTACCGTCAAAAACGTCTAGTAGTTAAGTTTGGGTGCACCAATGTCGATCACTTGTCACGTACTTCTCTTTTGGGGAGTAAATCGGTTTTCCAGAACCTTAACTTCAACCTCATACCTGCAGATATCGGAATGTTTTATCTTAAGGAAAGCGTCGGGGATATCTAGACTTAACTGGTATGAAATCTAAACAAGTTATATCATATTGGACGTTGTGACGTACAAGAAACAAATATAGATATTTTAAGTCACATATTAAGATTCAGAATATCTTTGAAATGTTAATCAGGATGAAATGAAAGTTACCTCTTGAATTCCTGGAAAAGAATTTGAGCAACTCATCAATCATGATTACCTACAAAGAGTATCATGTTTTTCAGATATAATCAAACAGTAATAATGAGAGATTGTAGGCAGATTGCTGGAAGAAAAAGTTAAATTCAGAAGTAAAATGGGTTAACATAACTGCCAAGGCTCGAAAAACACATTTAAATTATAAACACTTAATTATAATTGAATAAAACAGCTTAAAGGAGAATATCACAGCTCAAACGCAAACAGTGTTTTTCTGATTTGAAAACTTTTGGTAAGGCTGAGACTAGAGGTGTTCTTTCGGGTTAGGTGCTTCGGGTTGGTTTGAAATTGGGTTTTGCGTCCATATCCTTTTTTACATAATTGTAAATCAATTTTGAAGTCGGATCAAATCAGATTCGGTTATAAGGTCGGGTAAATTTTGGGTCATCGGGTCTGTTTTGAAACACCTCTACCCGGGATGGGTAGCATTGTGGGACCAAAGACCGATTTCAATATCTCATATTTGGGAGGCACAGACACCGAGAAAGAGAAGACCTGGTATCTTCGGTTCAAGTTTACTCTTTTGATTTGAAAAAAAATGTCTGAAATTCTCAAATTTTCAAGTATCACACAAAATGTAATCAGGGATCTTGTAAAGATTACTCTAGGAATAATGATGATACCAGTACCTAGCTTATTACAACGCAATTTAGTATGCATCATTTAAGACTTCCAGATAACGGAATTGATAAGCAAATTGGTAACAAGCTGATTCACTAACAAAGATTTTTTTTAAAGAATGTGATACAGACCGGAAATGATAGATATAGAACAACTTTCCATTCAGTCCAAGACAGCGGCGTCACCTGAGAAAAGCAGCATTTAGTTACAAAAAGCAGGTTCAGAGAGTGAAAAGAAGCATACCTAATAAAAATAGCAAATCATTAGAAACAACTTACCGAGAAGAGAACCGACAATGGCGGAATATACAAGATAAGTATGTGAAGAATCATGGTCAAAATGATCGAACCAACCAGCCATAGGTTACTCCAAGGAGGTATAGTGCTATAAAAAATATTTAATAAAAACGATTAGATAACAGCTGAATAATGTGCTCGACATTTCAGTGACAGGCTGAAAGCAGTTTATCATTATTATTTTAAAAAATGTGACAGAAGGTATTCTATCACAAAATTTCTAGCAAATATATATGATGGAAGGACTGTAAAATTGAATCAAATACTCACGCAAGAGATTGATTTTCACTGAGGTTATTTAATGCATTGAACATCTCTACCACAACAAGTACTGTCATTGAAACAGTAGATGGATGCCGATCATCAAATATGCTGCATGGGTAACTTGTCTGCCTCATATGACAGGTGTCAAAGTTCATCTGGTACAGGCAGATAGTATATCAGGATCCCATAAGAATTTTCGACATATATTTAAGACGCAAGAATTACTTCATCCAAAACCAAGTTCACGCTTCACTTTGTGAGGTCAAAATTACGAACATTCATCATTGATCTTTGTTAAACATATAAAATAATAATACTATTGAAATTCTCTTGTTTTGTTATCTGATGTTAACAACTTTATCACTTTAAATATAGAAATAGTTCAAAAGCATAATGATCAAAGGTTGGTCTTTGAGACCATAAAAACTCAGGGGTGAATTTAAGTAAGTACAACAGAGTTGTCCTCAATTGGCCATTTCTTTCATAGAGAAATCTAGAATGAAAATTCGTAATCCATTTAGGCCTAGATAAATTGAAGAAATCAGAATTAGCACAATTTAAGTATTTACATGCTTACCAATTCACTGTATGAAAGCCTAGGTCCAGTATCAGCATACAAAAACCACCATATAAATCCGGCAACAGTGGCAAGGCCGACATAAGCTGTGACAAAATACGAAGAGAAGAAAAAGTAAATAATTATCACTATTTCTAATAGGAACTATCCTTCTTAAAGATGTTTGCAAACCTCATAAAAAAACATCTTCAGAGGAACTTCCAAAAGGATGAAACAAGTCATGGGCTCCATGATCAATTCCATAAATACCACAAAGAAAGAAATTTATACATTTTTTTCAAGACACATAACAATTGATTGGAATTTACATTAACATAAAGCTGCATTTAAATACACTTAGAAGTCCTAGTTCATATAGATATAACAAGTTAATATTATCACATTAAAAAATATTTGCAACTAGAAAATGTGCTTGTAACATCCTAGTAGGTTTGGAAAAACCCGACCTGAACTTAACCCGATATAGGTTGGTTTCAGTTGAGACTTTTGACCTAATTAACTTAATGGATCAACCCTATTCGATCTGTTTATTAAATGAGTTAGGTTAGGGTAAAATTTTTTAACTTGAAACAAATTTGTTAACCCATTTAATTAAACGAGTAAATTTTGAGTAAGTTCAATCAATATAAGCTTAAGGTTAATGTTTTCCGATTTTCAAAATAAATAACAAATAAACTAAAAGCTAAAATTAACGCCTGAAAAAAAAGAAATAGTCAATCTGTTAATGTTAAAGACCTTAAAATGAAAACAAAAAACTCAAATCGGGTTAAGGAAGTTGAAATCAGATTAGGTTGTGAATTTTTAACCCAATGTCCCAATCAACTAAACATGTTAGGTCGGGTCAAGGGGTTTTCGATCCATTTATATATGACCTTAACATGAACTGGAACCCAAATTGACTTGGCCTAAATCCTAGCCTCACACGGGTAGATTATAACTACAAATAAAGGCTATAGACAACCCTAGAAACTAACACAAGTCTTTCCTAATGAACTTTTACCTTACTTTTGAAGGCTATAGGAGGATGTAACTCATTCGAGGATTACTCCAACTCAAGCACATTTAGTTGTAGAGTTTTAAGAAATGAACTTATTTGAAAAGAAAATGCACCTTGTTTGTATGGTTAATAATACCATCAACTTTTTAAGCCTTTTCCTTTTAGTCTCATCTCAACTTGAGGTATCAAAATTATGAAGAAATTTAATCTATTTTCCCGACTCCATCATTGAGTTAGCAATTCGACTTCAAAGAGGCATGACTTAATTTGACGTATAGAGCAACAATACATAAACCAAAGCTAACTAAATCATTGTAGATCTCAAATGATGAAAGAAAAGTTACCTCCGATGACAACATAACGAAAAAATAACCAGCCAGTAACAACTGCTTCTCCAACCTGCATGTTTGACAAAATAAAACACCAACCAATAGAGAGGGAAAAGCAACATTTTACAAATCATACAATTGGTCGTATTAGCTTAATAGTATGCTGAACTTCAGAATAAGAAGCAATCCTATGCTGAATTGCATGTGACAACTGGTTTGAAAAAAGTTGGACAACAAACTTAATCCCTTTTTGAATCTCATATTACTCCTAAGTCCTAACTATAATTGGTTATTCTATTTCTAAAGATATACTTTAAGATAGTTAAGACCAACAAAGGGGTACATACGAGTATTACATGAGTATACACGTCCTCATTAATGGAAACTAAAAACATAGGCAAATTTGGTTGTACTTGTAGGCATAGTGTAAAAACAAGGTCGCATCGTATTGCTTCGCACTGATTGTGTTGCAAAGGTTATCAAAAATAAAGGTGTAAAAAAATCGCGTTTTGGGCTGTGTCAAAAGATGTCTTATGATTCAACAGACATTTAGGCGTTAAGAGAATTGCATCACTCTTGTTACCGCATCATTGTTCCGGTCCCGATTGTTATTCCATTTTTATAATTTACACTATGCTTGTAGGGGGCAATATCCTTTTGATAGTGCGTTTGATAGATGACAATCAAATATAACCCCTATAAAATGCATTTCATAGTTTGTAGTTTTATTTTGGTTTTCAACAAATCCTCCCTCCCTCTCTCTATCTATGCGTGTTTGTGTGCGCACACTCTCCGGTGTGTTTAAGACAACGAATCTTTTTGATCATACCAGATTAATAATATTACTCAAAATTATCCATGGTTTTATAAAATTTTTGAGAAGCAGCTTCATAATTTGATAAGAAGCAAGAAGACCTGAAAATCTGTGATCAAAAAATTACACAATGCCCATTTCTTGGGAAATCATTGGAGCGTCAAAAATGTCACTACTAAGTCTATTTCCCATGGAAAGTAAGCGTATGATAAAAACATCATAAAAAATAACCAGTGATATGTAGTTAATGTGAAAAGCAAACATATACCTTGCGTGGTTTGGACTTCATAACATCTGAGTCTTGTTTGTTGAAGCCAATAGCAGTTGCGGGCAAACCATCAGTAACTAAATTAACCCATAGTAGTTGAACCTAAGATTCAATAGTCACAGATGACAAAATTAATTGCTAATATAAAAACAATCATTAGCCGTTGATATTTGATGTTATCATGTAAAATTCCAATATTGATGATGCAAACAAAAAGAAAAAACCTAGTTAACCAAACATAAGTCAAGACTAATAAAGCAAGCAAGTAGATTTGTTTAGTCAATTTTAATTAACTTGATAAATAAACTATTGTTTTACCTAACGTTTTTCCTCATTTGTTAACTATGTTTGATATTCATTTTTATCAAATGCCTGCTATGAGCCAAGACAATATAGAAATAAATCAACTCACAGTAGGAACATGCACAAATAGGTATCATATTAAGTTGTATTGATCGAATTAGTGCAATTCTAATGAATTAAAACTCCTACGCTTTCCCTTAGGTAGGACAATGGTTTCTCTCCAGAGATCTCCTTTTTAAATGGAAGTCTTTCTCGTTATAACTCTTCTCTTTTTATAACAAAATGATTGCCTATCATAGTGCAACGATCCAGTTTCGGTCACGGCCAATTCAATAGAAAATTGTGAAAAGTACTTAAATTTCAGAAATCTTCAAAATTTTAGTTGCAATCAACAACATTACAAAGACGGAAATAAAATAATGTTTCCTAAAGTATGAAGCTCAAAAGGGCCTCAACGACATATAATAGTGCTAATATTTGCTCTCTAAGCCTTTTCAAGTTCCTCTTTTATACTGCTTCTTTTGTCGCATGCTGCTTTCAAAGTCCTGTTATACTCCCTCTTTTATTTAAACTCTTATCAGTTATATATACTTATCAGTTTCCATTTTCAATAATATATTAAGAACAGTAGATTTTTTAAAGCTACAGACTTACAGGCACAAGGGTGTCAGGGATGCCAAGTACTGCAGCAACAAATATACAAACTACTTCACCAATATTTGAAGAGATCATGTATCTGATAAACTGCTTGGTATTGTTATATATAGCCCTTCCTTCTGCTACTGCCTGTGAACAATTCAGAGCAATGATCAAATTTTAAATCACAATGATTATCAAGACATGGTTGAGAGCAAATAAAATAAAAAGAAGCAATACTTACTGCAACGATAGTTGCAAAGTTGTCATCAGCCAAAACCATATCTGAAGCACTCTAATTTAAGAAAAGATAGGGAAAAACATTAGAACAGATTATAAACCCACAAGAAGATGAAATAGTAGCATGGGCACCAAGGTTAAAAAGCCTTAAACTACATTAGTACACCAACATCCCATGAAGAATATTTTAAGATATCGTGGCTGATACTGGAGTCGGCGCGGGCCAGAAAGTTAAGTTTTCACTTGGATGTTCTTCAATAGTGGAACACAAAGGAAAGAAAACTTTATATACTAGCATGTGTATAGCAAGTTGAGCACACTATTACAGCCTATGAGCTAAGAATGCAGAACCTTTGCTTATTACACATAATTGGTTATCTGGCTATAAAGTAAGATTCAAATCTCCATTTTCACACAAAATTAATTATCAAGGTTAAAAAACTTTTCCATATTCTAAATGTATTTTTGTGCATTTATATGTTTTAAAATTTAATTCCATTAAAAATAATAAATTGATAATCTATTTGATGGTGGTATGCAAATCATGATTTTAGTGGGAAAAACAAAATAAAGAACAAGAGGAATATGAATAGTCAACATTTTTACTAATAAGAAACCATTTAAAAACAGAATCATATGTAGTTATGTTAAATTTGAAATAATACCAAGGGTGGATCTTTCACTCACCCCAAAGAATTCTTTTCAAAGATACACATAAGACATCATGGGCCATGGGATAGCAGTTGAGAATCATTCGTATGAAAAAGAGATCAGAAGTCCAAGCTTTGCTTTTCACACCTCCGGATTTAAAATCCGTCACGAGACAATATGATATTATGTTAGTTTTAAACTGTTGCAGTTACTGTTATCTCAAAATTTGGACAATTGTAATGAATTATTAAGAATTATTAATTTACGAAGAATCGTATGCAACTAGGTTGGTTTATTACCAGTCCTAGCCCTAATATAGGAGGAGGTTAAATTGAACACTAGGATGATGACAACCAAATAAAAAAATGCCATGTGTTAGGATCATGACGCAATATTCAAGATCAACCAGACTAGATTATTGATATGTAGCCCATCCCATTTTATGGTACTAAGTCTCTGTCATTGTTGTTGTTGTAGAAATAGACTATAAGGCGGACAACAAAACAAAGAAAGTTACTTACCTTAGCAACTGCAGTTCCAGATCCCATAGCAATTCCTATGTCTGCTTTCTTTAACGCAGGTGCATCATTGACTCCATCACCAGTCATTGCGACCTTCCAATTTCAGTTACAAGGGAGGAAATGTTAGTAAGACATTACAATACTTGAAAAAGTATGAATGCAATAACATAGAAGAAAACAACACGAGTCAATATCTTATCAATAAATCCAATAAACCTAAATTACTTGATTTGAGTACAATCGGCATATAACATATGCGTCAAGTGTACAGTACAAACTTTTCATGATACGCCATTTACAAACCTATGCTACCTTAGCTTGAGCATGGTTTTCTCGGTTAAGGACAATATTTTGAAATTTTTTCATTTTCTACCATTCCTTCTAGACAAAGTTTGAACCCATTAAAGGTTTGATAGTCCACCACAACCTCACAATCCTATTCAAACTGCATCACAACCACCAGCTAGTACCTACCAGCAGTTGCGGACCTAGGATTTTAAAATTGCGGGTGCTATTTAATAAAGTGATATGTCAACATAATAGATATGACAAAATTTTTTAGAAGGACAACTAAAATTACAACGAATATTTTATTGAAATGAAATTTATATATTATGGCAATTGTTGTCTCCATGTAAAGAACAATAACAAACAATTAGAACGATGAATACAAGAGTTGGAGTCACGTTGTTTCAAGTTAAATCAGAGCAAGATAGAGTACATGAAGTGTAATTTTAGCACAAACGAGATAACGAGAAACACTATCAAGCAAGAAGAGAAAGAAATCGTTTCAAGTCGATACTTCAAATCCTTGGGTCCAAATTTCAAAGTAGTGGGGACATCCGAACAAATGTAAGTCATATAATTAAATGCGTTTGGCGAAAAGTGGAGAGCGACTACTGGAATATTATGCGATCGAAGTGCACCTTTAAAGTTAAAGGGTAAGTTTAATCGAACACCTATTAGGTTGGCACTATTATATGGAGCAGAATATTGGAATTTTAGAAAAGATCATAGTAAAAAGATGAGATTAACAGAAATGCGAATGCTTAAATGGATGAGTGGGCATACCTTAAGGAATAGGTATTTGAAATGAAGATATAAGAAAAGGTAAAGGAGCTGCAAACATTGAGGAAAAGAAGAAAGAGAATCGTTTACGATGGTTTGGGCATGTGCAAAGATGAGTAGTAGCGAACCGTAGGACGATAGAATGCTGGACCTCAGGAGACTTAAAAAAAGGGCGAAGAAGACCGAAGATGACTTGAAGGCCAGGGGTACAAAAAGATATGAATGACCTAGACTTACAAATTGAGATGGTAGAAAATCGAAATGAATGGCGAAGAAGAATCCATGTGGACGACCATTGGAACTAATATGCTTCTCTTGTCATAGAGCATATTTCTTGGTATTCCCAATAACATGATTTAAAAAAACTATGCTGTTCTTTTATCAACGCTGTAAAAACTATTTGGTGATCCATGATTTGAGACGGGCTGAAAAGCATTGCATCAAAAGCATGTCATTCAAGAATATCTTACCACTTCATTCTGGTTTTGTAAGGCCTCAACCAGCATTCTCTTGTGAGATGGTTCGACCCTAAAAATGCAAGATAGTCATTAAGAAAACTTTTAAGCAACTTAATTTATATGGATGTACAGTAGAGCATATAGCTAAAGAACTAATTTTGTTTATATTTTTCAACCATCAACATTGCAACAGTCTCATGTTGCAATGAACATTGCCTTTCCCCAATTATATTGTAGAGCAGGAAACCTAAACAAAAAATGAATTCCAAATCCTCCTCAAAAATCAATGTGTACCTCGTAAAGAGAGCCATACGTTGCAATGCTATTGCCTTCTGCAACGCTGGAAGTTCATCGAATTCAGAAGCTGTAAAGGAGTATCCACTAAAGTCTTCAACATTATCAAAGGCTCCTATCTTGCGGCACAGTGATTCTGCAGTTGCCTGACATTCATATTCAAATTACAACCCAAACAAGTAAGCAATATGCCAATAGCAATACATGTAACAGTTTCCTTTTGAAGCAACAAAGACCAAAGGACTAACGAAAATACCTTGTTGTCTCCTGTTACAACTATAACACGTATTCCTGCAGTCATACATGATAGTATAGCGTTCCGCACTTCTTCTCTTGGTGGATCAAGCATGCCGACCTATCCAAAAGATGTAAAGGTAAATGTACAATAAAGAGAACACCAAATATTACACAAAAATGTTAAAAGGATTTCCACTTGAATTGAACCAGAGATATCCCTTCAAACATATGTTTCAACTTGCATACTGTGACAGAAAGTTCCACAAAGGTATCTAAACCACCACAAGTACCAATAGGATTGGGATGCTAGAAGTGTTGACTGATAGATAAATCATTATGATATACGTTCATGCCTTCATATTAGTTTTCTCTCTATATATTATGCAAGCTATCTAGACCATGCCTATTATTGAAATTTGTCAAAATAAAAGATTTTTTGGAGGTAAATTTGAATGATTACAATTATTTTTTCCCACGAGATTATTGTCAATTCAAAATCCTTTCTCAAAACAAAGTATTTAGTATTGATGTACAATGTTCAGAATTCCTCCTGCAGTTGTTTATACAATTATTCACAGCGTCTTCAGAAGTATAATAAAGTATTACAACGGAAGAAAGAGCAGACCAATGTGATTCCTATAGTCTGTTGACCAACATTATCATCAAAACAAAAGTTTGAGATATGTATATGAGCGCGTACTAATACTTACTCCAGGAACAATTTTCAGAAAGATGTTCACTATAAAGACCTATATTCAAGTTACTCCTGAAAAATAAGCCTAGGTTAACACCATGGACTTGAACATGATGAAGTTATATAGAGAGAAATTTGAATCCATACAGAGCACAAACGCGTGGCAGAAAAGAACTATTAAGTTGCACTAAACTCTGCCAGCAATATAAAGTATAAACAATACTTTAAGGTGGATACAGTATGAAGAAAGCATACCAACCCAATAAACGTAAGGTCTTTCTCATCATCGAATGACAAAGCATGTTGATCCAGAGGCACACGTTTTAGGGCCAGGGCAAGGCATCTCAAAGTTTCTTTTCCTGCAAAACTGGTTAACAGGTTATAGGTGTTAAAATTAAAAAGAAAAGCCCAAATCATAACTTATTAAAATAAAGATGCCAAGAGGGAATTTTCCCAGCACATAAAACATATGTGACTTGTCCAAAGAACTCGAGATAATTTGTTTAATACTTCCTATGGTTCTAAATACATGCAACAAACAACCACACTCTGTCTTTCCCAACACTTCAAAACCATCGTAAAACATAGACAATACCGCAAACATCAACCACTCTCACCTAATGTTGCAACAAACCACTCGCTCTCTCTCTCACCCTGTCCTGAAGTCACAGATATTCCATATTTACTGACTCTATTTCTGCCTTTCCTCATCTAAAGTAGTGTTAATCAGACTGGGAAGATAAGAAGGTACTTTGGACGTTGGTGCTAAGATTCCGGGGTGGTTTTCAGAGATAGTGAGCTGCAAAGATGCGGGTCAAGGTGTAGGTGGAGAAAAAATGGGGAAGAAGGCAGTGAGGCAGGTGTTTGGGGATCAACGTGGAGCAAGGGTGGAGGGTTTTGTGAGGCTGCAAACCTTGGGACTTTTAGATCAAGAGAAATTTGGTAGTTTCATTCTCTGCGTGGTTACCTTTCCTCACCTTACGGAGCAATAATTTTGATCCAGAGTTGGTAAATACTGGATCCTTTTCCGTGATTTATGAGTCGTTGTGATATTTGCATGATACTTGAAATGACAGAATGAATTAGAAGCAGGCAGAAGCCAGGGTACTGCATGCTAGGTTGCAGCCTTAATCGTGGAATCATACACAGATGTGCGTTGCTCACGAAGAGTCAATTTTTTTGTAAGGTGAGTAAGAAAAACAATATTGCAAACTACTGTGCTTCTTCAAGCAGATACTTCAAATCATGTGCATTCCTATTTATTTTGAGAGGACTGAAAAAAGCTTCTACATGATTCTACATGTTCAAGGAATGCGATGTGGCAGAGAAACACTGGCAGCAATTCACGCGTTAGGGGAACAAAAGACATGCTAATGAAAGAACACACTGTGAAGCTTATCAGGGTTTTGTAAACAGTAACACTGACCCAAGGATGCTGCTGGAATTATGCTCCATATCCCTCATTGGTCAGCAAAAGTTATTGTAAGTGCTTTTTGAGGAAAATGAGCAAAAACATTATAGGACAGAGGTAGCACAGGGTCACGGTGAGAAATAAGATAATAGCTCAATACTAGATAGTAGATATGATAGGATTTTGCAAAATATGTTGGGTGAATCTGAAGAGAGTTTTCCAGTCTAAATCTAGTTATACCTTTTACGTCAGCTCCCAGCCCAAGTTCACAACTTCATAACTAAATAAAGGAGGAAACCTTAACAATAACTTGGGTAATTTTCTCACTCACGCTCTCTCTGTATCAGCTCCAACTGATTTGTACAGAGCTATACTAACTATAACCTATCTTTTTTACTGGTTTATACCTTTGCTGATTCTCAAGTGTTTTGGAACAGAATAAAAGTGTTACGACTTAAACTGATCTATAATGACACAGAAATGATTCAAAAAACGGTTCACCCCTAAAATAAAAGATGAACCTAAAACGCAATAAAGCTAAACCTGAGTATTGACCTTGAGTGAAAAATATTAAATGTAGTTCATGTAAGATGTATGAACTAATGCTGTAACAACTATGAACCTTCAGTACATAAAACATTGAATAAAAAGTAGGAATAAATTGAGGTTCAATTCAAAAGATTCATAGAAAAATATATAAAGCATAACGTACACATTACAAAACTACACATTTTCTGTCTCCAGGTGACTAAAATAAGCATCGAATTGAAAGAAATTATGTTATTAAGCATTATGTGCAATTTTGTACAATCAACTGCAACAGTATAAATTTACACATAGAACCACAAATGCAAGCAATGTCTGACAACATAAGTTACCTGTTAAATTTTGCCTCCAACTCAGTTCGAATTGCAACACTCAAAGGAATAATGGAGCCATCATCATTGCACAGAATACTTGTGCACCTTGATAGTATACTCTCTGGAGCACCTTTTGAAAATATTATTTTAGACTGTTTTCTGCTGCAAAGCACACTCATCATTTTGCGATCACGAGAAAACTGAAGAGCAGAGACCTGTAAAGAATTACATATGAAAACTATGAAGACAATTTCACAAACATGTGTTAATGTCTTATCATTTTTACCCTAAATAGATGCACTCATCAGGCACTGCAGCTTCTACTTTTGAACTAAATTTTTTTTTTCTAGAAAAGGCGATAAGTAATATAGTATGTTATATCCGAAACACGAAGGGGGTGTCGCCCACAAGGAAAAGGAATTAATTTCAGACTGAAATCAACAACACTCTTGGATGCAATGGGCTTGCCTATTATCCATTTACAAGGAACCAACAGATTTTACACATCGGCCTTGAGATGCAAAAACAAAAATAAGTGTGGTCAGCCGGTAGGCACCTTGGCTACTCTTTGATATTTAAATGGAAATATTATAAAATTTTGAAGTATAGGGCAGAAAAGTTATAGTTCCTGGGTTTCGTATTATAATGGAAGATATTTAATGGCTCATTAAATCATGTGTATTTATTATTTATGTGAAGTTGACATGATGTTTGCTACCAACCAATGGTCAATCGGAAACAACCTCTTTGTTAGTATGATCACTAACAAGGATAAGATTGCATACATTTGACCCCCCAAAACCCCATCCTAGGTGGGAGCCACTTAATGGCAGGGGGCAATCGAATGTTGTTGTATTGCTTCCCAAGGCTAGAGGGAATAAACAGCAAAAATATATCTTAGCTTGTTGATTTAACTTGTAGTGCTATGATTTTCCCTAAATGAAGTCAGCCATATATAGTGGTACAGTTTGTCAATTTATCAATCTTTGTTAGAAAGCTCCTTGATTTCTCGAATATTAAAATGTCTCTTTACCCCAGGAAATAGATAAAATTAACAAAGAAAATATATAGACTTGTCTAAGAAAAGGAAATCAAAACACTAGGAGAAATCTAAAAAAGCATAAAAAAAGAAAGAAAAAGGCATACAAAAGCGTACCTTTTTGAATTGATTTTCCCAGTACTGATTACAATAGGAAGCACGATCGTGCTTGCTTAGCATATTCAAAGCCGATGGCATGGAATCGAAGCCAGGAATTCCAATCTGAATAACAAATATCTAATGAGAAAACTTTTGTGCAAAGTGCTTCACACTAAACTTAATGTTGCAAAAAATGCAGATAAAAAAGTCCACTGCACGTATGATACAGCCACCTTTTCAGCCAATACACGAAGTGCCACTTCCGTTGACTCTCCAATCTTTTCATAGGCCCCTTTGTCGGGATTGTACTGGAGTGAAGACTCATTGCACAATGCTGAACACATGGCTATGTGAACAAGACAAGGCTGTTGTGAAGGAAGATCTAGCTGAAACACATCAACAAGCCATAAGTGAAACGAAGGAGGACTTTGTTCATCCAGTCAAATGTTAAACTTATCAAAAATTAAACAAAGATACTAATAATTCTATAACTAGAAAGCAGCACGATAAAATAATGGAGAAAATATAACTTGATTAATTGACTCAACCCTTTTCTTCAAAAGCATTGTATTGACAAATGGTTAGTGTGTCGGACGAAATAAAATCAAAAGAAAGCTTACTGATCTTTTAATATTGAACTTAAATATCAAATTAAGCAAGAGAAGAGAATAACTATAATTTTTTTTAATCACCTAATTTATTGCTTTCATTAACACCTCAGCTTGATAGGAAAAAAATGTAAAACACACAAAGAACAAAGTAATATAGCTGCAATAAGAGCAAGGAAAACCAACCATCCTAACTCACGACACACTGAGAATTTGTTTTAAGTGGTTCATATAATAGAATAAAACTTTAACAGCTAACAATAATATATAATTTCACAAGGAAATACATGAAACTCTTCTCATTCTTATGCCACAAACTTTGTAGATTCACTACACGCCAGTAAAAATAGTATTTTTCAAAAAAAAAAAAGGCTGTCAAGATATGCGTTTATAGAATCAATAGAATCCATATGATAAAAAACTATTTCTGATTAATGAGAAAACAAATAAAAGCATCTAGTGATAAAATATGGGAAGAAAGATTTACTCGATGTCCACCATTGTAAAAAATAGCTCCTTCTGGAGCATATGTTGTCCCACTGACTCCATATTCTGATGTGATCGGATTATTATGCGCAGACTGGAGCACACATATCTGCACGCAAAGAAATGCAATGAGCTTTCCAATTTACCTTCATAATCTAACATCAACTATTTTACAAAATATTAGGCAATGCTCAAAGGACTTAACTCTCACCGACTCAAATGTAAGAAATTCTAACTATTAACTAAAAATAAGTAAAATCTATAAAAATAAGAATTTCCAAGTAAAAATATTTTGTAATCTGTAAAAACCAGTTTTTATCAGTAAAAATCAATTTTAATTAGTATAAAAACTAGTTTCAACTATTAACTAAAAATATGTTTAGATCGGTAAAAATCAGTTTCAATCAATAAGATTCAATTTCAATAAATATAAATAAATTACAATCACTAAAAATCAGTTTCAATAACTAAAAACTAGTTACAATATGAGGTGAGATATCAACGAATCAAAAATAAGGTATCCTCAAAACGAAAAAAAAAACCAAAAATTACAATATAGCGCAATCTGTATGAATCTCCTCAATCAAAGTTTACACAATGAGGTGAAATATCAATGAATCAAGGTCATCATAGTTAATACTTTTTAAAAATTCAGTTGTCTTTTACGCTTCAGGTGCGTGAGATACAATGACTACCACTATGCTTAGATAAGGTCATAAAAAATTTAGCAGGGAAAGGAAAGGAAAGGAAGTTGACGAGAAGCAATGGAAATGAAGTGAAGGGAATAATGAGGAAAGTGTTCTTGTTGTTTAGGAGGGAAGGGAAGGGGAAGGAAGACAAATGAAAGGTATGGAAAATATTTAATTATGTTGATGATGAATGTTACAGGATTTAGTCCAAAAACTTTCAATTATATTGATAATAGATGTTCTTCGTCAATCATGAAACGGATACGACCCAGCTTGCTTGAAGTCGAGTTTCCATTTGTTGACAATTGACATTGGTGACCCAAATCTAAGAAAGAAGAAACAAACTGAAGAGAGATAAAGAGATATTATTTTAAAAAATAAAGAGCTGATGAAAGGTGATGTGGGGTTGCTCACTCATATTCCTTTATTAACTTACCCTAAACCTAATGATATCTCATGGGACCCCATGCCTTTTTTATTGACTTTTCAACGTAACATTTTATGAATCGGTGACTAAAACTAACTTTTTCAAGAGAATATGAATGCTTACCTTAATGAACATTAGTTATTTTTGAATTTTGTACTACACTCTTTGAGCATATTATTGAATTTCGAGTTATTTTTTAACGGACTTAAAATTATTATTATTTATATCTATTTATCCTCGATTACCCCCGATACTCTATAAGTAGCATCTCCATTCCCCGTTCTCGCTCCTGTTCCTATCCCACGTCCCACACCGTTTTGCATTCCAGATTACAATGGCTAAAACAAACAAAAAGAAAACAAATTGTCAAGCGTTAAGGATGCCATGGTGGCATTTTTTCGCCACTCACATGAAGAGAAATGTTAGGTGCCCAACATATTATTTTCCTTCCGAATCTTTCCACATTTGGGATGCTTTGTTATTAACAAAAATCGAGGGACTTAATTCCCCAACCCCCCCCCCCCCCCCCCCCCCTCTCATAAAAATTAGATCTTCCAATTAGAGGAAAATCTATACCTCCAGTTTTTTCAATCTAAAAAGTGTAAAGAAGTCAATATACATCAAAAGAATGAGATTCAAAAGGTACCTTTGAGGCAGACATCATATTCGTTGTCAGGGTACCAGTTTTGTCACTGCAAATCACAGTTGTGCAGCCAAGTGTTTCAACAGATGGTAAAGACCTCACAATTGCATTTAACCTGGCCATTCTTTTCGTACCAAGAGCTAGACACCTTCAAAGATAAAACGGACTAATGAAATAAATCTTTGAAGCTCATTAATCAATTCAAGATTTGCCGATGTAAAAAACATTAAAGAGATTGGTTATACACACGTTGTCACAACAGCTGGAAGCCCTTCTGGAATAGCTGCCACAGCCAGAGCCACTGCAATCTGCACAAAGCAACAGAGGATTCAGAACTTCCGGGCAAAAAATAAAATGCAAACAAGAAATAATAGGTACCAAGCAAACTCAGGAACAATAAATAAAAGGTTTCCGAAAACAAATTAAACCGTATACCGTGTTACAAGAATATCTACAGTCTCATTGATCTAAATACAAACCTTTTGCATTCACTTATTAGAAAATTAAAACCAACACTATTTTCGGTCAGATAGGGGTAGTCAACATAAATTTAGTACTATAAATGGTGGACAAACAAAACTGTTGGTTTCTTGAGAATTGAGATGCTTTTTCATACAAGGTGCAACATAACAAAAGATCATGCATCGTCATCACACAAAAGACATTTTAATTTTCTTAATTTTTTGTTTTTGGAGATGAGAGACAAAGAATTGCTTCATATCAGAAGATAATTGGGAGCCAGGGAGATGACCAACATAAAATTAATCCCACTATCATATAGCTTTAGAACAAAACCTCGGTTAAATTGTGTATGTATTATTTCCTCTGATCAAGGGTTGTAGACCTTGGACCAACAAGTGGGGTAAAAGCCATGGTAGTAAGATTGGTTTTATGGAATTAACTTGTACATTAGAATGTGTTACGTAAACTGGGTGACTTTAGTTCACAAAGTATTAGGACCATTGAATAAAAATGAGGTCATAGTGTTACATACAGATGCTATATAACGAATTTTTAGCTTATCTTACCGCAAAACCCCATTATGTAACCCATGATTTATAATCATGGAGTAACAAATATTATAAGTTGTTATTCTAGCATATTAAACATAATTATCTTTTTTAAAAGTGTACTTGGTTTTATAAGGCCTATTATAAGCTTTAATTTAAGTATATGTTTTAGAAAACTAGAATTACTATTACAAATGTAATTCTTTAGTTAAAACTTTTATAGCAATGTCCCTAAAACGAGTAGTAACGCCATGAGGTGCCGCGTCCGCAACATCACTATTGTTACCGCAATCGTGATAACATTTATGATTTTTTTAATGATAAGGACTTAACTAATTAGTTTAATTAAGCTTAGTTTCGTTGAAAAGAAGAACCTAAGTGTGCTCTTCGGATTGGTCATGGGAGAATAATCATAATAGACACTAAAATGTAATCATTTGGTGATGTAACCTTAAGGATCAAGCATGCAACTATCCTTAGTCAAGTGTAGAAAGGTAAGAGGAGCAAATGGGGACCATAGGACACGCGTACAGGCAAAGGAACAAAGATCAGAGGAGCTATCCCAGCACTTCTAGAATGAGGATCTAGGCTTGAAAGAGCAGCTGGTCACAGATGTTTCTGGAACATTTCTGCATTGCAGCTGGGTTCAAACTTAAATGATGAAATTACAGTTGTTTAATGGGAAAAGCTTTATACACTTGACACAAGTTTACATTTTCCAAATTAAATTTGATTGAATTATTTAAATTTAGGAAAAGTAAGACTAAGAGTACACAACTGGTAGCGTATATTTATGTTAGGTCGAACTTTTGATGAAAATAGAACATTATTGAGTTACAATTTGTGGTTTTTCATATTGGTAGTAGACTAGTAGTATTTGATCAAGAGGGTCAATCCTGATTTTACTAGAAATAATACTAAGATGATGAAATGTACAAGTGGGAGGCTTTTTATCTTATAGTAAAAGATAGGGAGGGGGATGTTAGTAATGTGCAAATGAGGCCTGTTTGACCAGTGAAAAACATAAATAGCTGTTTTCTAATATGTTTCCTCAAAATCCGATTCAATTTTGATATCTTTCTTCAAAATGTCTTTAGCATTAGTGGTTGTGAATTACAATATCGGCTCTCCGTGGTTTATTCTTTACTTTTATCTTTTTTATGAGATTAACAAACACATATAGCCCAGAAAGCCATAATGGAAAAATAAGGGGGAGAGAATAAGATCGGAAGACAGGTATAATATAAAGAGAGAATATCGCGGACAAAGTTTAGGAAGTTACAAAGATGAAGTCCGTAACGTCTACGTGAAAAGAGAGACATCAGCCATGGGATGAAGGTAAAAAAAAGACAAGTGGACTGGGTGGACTTGAGGAGGAGGAGGTATCAAAAAGGCAATGACCAATACGAAAATGGCGCATAGCTTTTAACCGGTTGAACTAGTTTCAATAGGTAATGGGAATTGGGAGCACTTTGAGCAGATAGGACACTTAGTTGGGATAACTCTGAAATACTCCCTCCGAATCATTTTAGATGTCCTATTTGGATTTTCACGGTTATTAAGGTGGTGTGGAGTCCATTAAAAAGGTGGTAGTTTGGTATTTTAATTGATTAAATTAATTGTAAAGGTGGTAGTTGGAGTATTGGAAATTGGAAAAGTGGGGTAAAGGTGGTAGTTGAGTATTGGGAGTAGTAAAAGTCGGGTTATTTAGGTAAAAAAAAGATAGACAAAAAAGGAAATGGGACAATTGATATGAATTTGCCAAATAAGGAAATGGGACATCTAAAATGATTCGGAGGGAGTACATAATAGCTGAATTTTCCTTACGAATAGCATTATAACATTATAAGGGCTGCCAATATAAGGCTATGGAATAAGGATAGCTAAACCATGCAATAACCAAAATATTGGAAGGAAATGTTAAAGACTACACATTATTTTGAGCAGACTGCAGAGTATTTTAAAATATTGCTGATCCGGAAGCATTTCATTTTAGAAGCCTATGTAACTCAAACTCTTAAGAACAGCTTGCATATATCGAGACACGCTAACAATACCCTAAAATTAGCAACAGCCAGGGATATACATCATTAGTCCAGATTACTAATCTAACATATAAGATTCAAAAACACATCTTTCACACAAACTTTAAAAATAATGAAACACACAATAAACTTTTCAGCAAGCATATGAATCCACATAAAAAATTCACATTTCTACCATGAGTGATTACCTTGAAATAATGGATAGCACCTCGCAAAAAGCCTCCATGAGATGGATCTCGGAAATGACCAATATTAACAACCCACACCAACACACAAATACCTGCTATAACCTAACAGTACAAAGGAAGATATTAAATACAACAACATACGATTATCCCAATCCTATTTTTAAAAAATCAGATAAAAATAGAACATCCATAAAAAGTAGATCAGATATAAAACAAAGGGAAACAGATTTCAACAAAAATAATGCAAAAGGAAAGAGTTGTATCTTTTGATTTTACTTTAATTACTTCCTAACCATATAGACCATAGAATGGCAAAAGAATAAGTCACCACATCTTTTTAAAATCATTATCCCTTCCCATACCAAAATGGTTAATTAAAAAAATCTAACACCCTTCTCGTCGCAACCTATTCTTTACCCCTAATCTTAAATAACATTTGCCATAGTTTTTCGGCATCTTGCAACGAAATGATCATTATCTTCAGCATTCTCACAACAAAAGATACAACAATGAGAATCTAATGCCTTGTGATAACTCATTAATTGAGGGTTCTCCATCATGTTCAACCTCCCTTTGGCTACTAGCCACACAAAAGCCTTGATTTTTTTGGGGGACCTTAGCTTTCCAAATTCCTTCAACCAAAGGAAAGAAGGAGATCTAAGAGATGGGAAACCAAGTTTGCATAAAATAAAACGCAAGACAAGGATTTTCATGAGTTAAGGATTCAATTTCTTGAATCAAATACAAAGGATGGACTTAAATTTTAAAGGATATCTATAAGAAAACCACTAACTACAAATCTCCATCTAATGGCACATGCCTGTATGTTCAATGCAAAGGCAATCTGATTGTTATTCCTATCCCAAAAATAAAATCCATAATCACGGGCCCTATATGACTTAGGTGGCTTTAGATTTAGCTTCTTGGCTCCTAGTTGGTAGAGAGAAAGATTGAGATTTAACTCAATAACTTCTTCCAAACTCAATTTAAGCATCTATCTAACAAAATAATTCCATTACATATCATATCATATCAAGCCAGGAAATCAGATATTTAAGCCTTATGTTTACAAAATAAGTATAAATACAAATTTAGAATTCCTTTTATTGAAATTCCTAGCAAGTGCATAGCTCATAAAATAGCGGAGTTGTTATTTAGATGCAATATGTATATCAAATATCAATACTCTTCATTCAAAATTTCTAATGATTTAAGTGCAATGCAAAGCATATTACCTTAGCCAAGAATGTACCAAATTCATCTAGTTTCTTTTTCAATGGTGTCGCTTCCTGCAATAAATGGTGAGCATCATACATTAAAAGGTAGTTTAGTATTTGACACAAACTCTCTCTCTCTCCAAATAAGTAATCAATCTTTTCTCTATACAAGAAAAAGGAAATAGTATCAAAAATATGTTAATGTCTATTGTAACATCTTTCAGAAGGCTTACATCATCTGTTTTCAACATTGAATCGTGAATGCTGCCCATAGCAGTGTTAGAACCAACGCCAATTACAATTGCTCTTCCACGACCAGCCACTACAACGGTACCCTAAAAATTGACATAACAGATGAGAATATTGAAAATAAAGCTTTACTCATAAACTATACACACGGAGAATCAATTGATATCTGGAGCTTTTTATTGTCTTCTGTAATTTAATTTCTGGGGAAGATGAAGACTTATTTTGCGCAATAGGCAAATAGTGTACACAAAAAAATTGCACCACCAGACTACAAGACATTTGCTATCATGGGTCAATTGGACACAACCTCTTTGTTAGTTTAATAATGGATAAGGGTAAGGTTGTGTACGTCTGACCTTTCCAAACCCCACCCTAGGTGGGAGCCACTTAATGGCATTAGGGTAATAGAATGTAGTGAAATGTTGAACTATTAAGGGCAATTAATAAAAGAGGACCAAGAATACTCATTCTTAACTGTAAGCATTTGTTCAATTTCTTTCTTTATTAAAGTCCATCGTTTATTTTAGGTAAGCGAAATAATGATTAAAGATAGAATGTGCAAAAATGTCCAAGTGACCAAAGGAGAGATGGTGGTCTACATGTAGGCGAATAGTGTGAGTATGTCAATCAGAACAACCTTTTTTTTAGTTTTATCATTGATAAGAGTAAGGTAGTGTACGTCTAACCCTCCAAAGATTTACCTTAGGTGGGAGCCAATTAATGGAATTAGGGTAATACAATGTAGTGAAAGGATGACTATAAAGGGCAATTCAGAAAAAGGGACCACGAATCCTCATTCTTAACTATAAGCATTTGTTGAACTTCTTCCTTTGTAAAGTCCATCATTTTATCTAGGCAAGCGAAATAAAGATTAATGATAGAATGTGCAAAAATGCCCAAGTGACCAAAGGACAGATAGTGGTCCTCATGTCGATAAATAGTGTGAATATGGGCAAACTTCTCCATTTCACTTATTTGAATGTATCTCAAAAGAGAATATAGTGCAATTATACATACTAAGAAAAATGTTGGAAAATAACAAATGTCATCCTTAAGGAGCCTTGACAAATGAAAATATTTTAGTGGATGAAAGTTGAAACATGACAATATTTACCTATTTTAGAATTTGATTTTTTTTTCTTAAATTTGAGCTAAATTGAGTAAAGTATTTACATAATTTATTATAGAAATTCTATATACCTAAGCTAGAATTTGATATATTTAATTGAATGAAAAAATGATGTATTCGATAAATAATTAAAAAAATTGGTATTTAATTTTTGCTTTAAAAAAGTCATGTATTCGATAAATTTAATCACGATAATATATACTTGCATTATTCTTTCAAGTTATATTTTCGTATATTTCATACTAATAAATTTGTGCATTGCACGAGTTTCTATACTAGCTAATAATAAATGTAAAAAGTAAACTATATTATCCATGAATTGGTAAACTATTTGGATACAGTGATGCGGCCTTGTTTTTGCACTATGCACTCCAAACTCTAAGGTATCTAATAGATAACACTCTAGAAATCATCAATCAATCGGTTCCTTATAAGTCAAATCACTTCTGAATTTTACAACCAATGCATCATCACCTATGAATGAAATATGTAAATGTAATATGTATAGACAAAAATATGTGCTCTATTTTACCATTTGGAGTACATTCAAAATGTCTTTAAAGCTTATGATGAAGTTGGTAACCAGTTTGTGATATACTCGGGTTTGGGGCACTCATGCGTTGGGTTATTTTATTTGCTGTTCTCAACCTTGCAAATTAAGATAGGCATGGGTTGTAGGATTTTTTGGATCCTACTTCAGAATACACGAGTTCTCATAATACTAATCAATAAATGTTCTTGATTTTTATTAAAAAATAAAAGAAAGAAAGCATTCCTTGATCAGGATCATCACAGTGGAGCCTTCAGGAATGTATGGAAATTTTTATGTTTTCTAAGCGAAGAACAGAAACTCAAGTATAGGAACAATGCAGCTCACCCTTGTCTTATTTGGGATGTATTTGATGAGGTGTTTTATTTCTCCCATGACTGATTGTACCAACTTTAAGGAGTGATGAATAAATTAGCAAACATTAAGGTGTTTTAGTATTAAACTACAACATAAACGCACATTTAATGAAGTATTCTACAGAAGATAATGTTGCATTCGCAAAGTAACTAGGATTATATGGAACATAAATGACCAACATTATGGAATAAACAGGTTATTGGTCTTACACAAAGAATACTCTTGACATATAATCACACATACAAAAAGGAAGTCATGAACTGGAAAATCCAGAATATGAGATTACCGAAAATAGAGTGTTTGTTTTGTCTTGATACACAGCATTAACAGCCGAAGTGGAATCAACTTCCTTCTCCACTGAGCAACTCTCACCTATTAATGATATTTTGACCATATATGAGAGCAGAGATCATGAAGCAGAAACATATACGTTTACATATGTTGCCACTGAGTATAGCAATACTGAGTTGAGAAAGGGAGGCTAAACTGTAATGAGGTTGTTCCGTAAAATTATGGCCGTTTCATGCTTACCAGTCTGCAAGACCTCGTCATGTAACTTGTGAAAATCATGGAGTATTAACCATGATAAGCTATTATTCTATCATTAACCATTATAAGTTGTCATTCTTATATTAGTCATCATAAGCTGTAATTCTTACATTATCCATTATCTTTTTTTATAATATGTATTTAGGTTCTAAAAGGTCTATTAGGTTCCAAATGACTACTTAAAGATATGATATTTATCAGTGTTATAAGAGCTTGTAATAGTCACCAGCCATAAAATGAAGTTCATTGCACATCCATAGCTAGCCTAAATACTTGTTACACAATTAAGATACATCATGTCGAAACGCCCAGGTAATAAGGTCATCATAGATGAAAGAAGACACAAGCAGTGAAAAATTGCTCAAAATAAACTCCACAGTAGATGATTAAAATCTATGAGCTTCTAAGTAATTGCCCGGAATGTTAACATAGCACCTAATAAGACCCTTATAACTAGAATAACCAATTTACAGACATCGTCTCATTCTTACACAGAGGGAGAAATGTGAAAGAACTTCAAAAATACCAGTACCTGTAAGAATTGCTTGATCAACTCGTAAGTGGTCACTTAACAGTTCAATCATCCGCATGTCTGCTGGAACTTTACAGCCCACTGCATTTTCACATAAAAGATGAAGTCAAAAGTTTCATCCAGAACCCATAAAGATATGAAAATTTGATCATGGATAAAAACATTAACTTACCATTTACTTCCACAATATCTCCTGGAACGAGATCTGTGGCAGGGACTATGGATAAACAACCTATAAGTAGCACAAATGCACAATGAGTTATAAGTTGATGATGGTAAACAAACTCAAATGAATACGAACATTTGGATAATCATTAGCAACCATACTAACTTGTAACCATCACAAAACTCAGCATAAAAACTTTTCCATTTTACCATTTCTTAAGACAGTTGCAACATCTGCTTGGTAAGCTCTCAACTCCTGTGTCAATGATGGCAAAAATGTGGATGAAGAAAAGCATATTAGATCAACCAACGGTTAGATCAACCAGGGAAACCCTTGTGGGAGGGGGGATAAGTGTAAGAAGCACCACAAATTAAGATATTTCCATACTCGATGACCAAGAATAGCTTTTCCATCCTCAAAATCAAGTTTTTTCAAAAACAAATTCAGTACATATAATAACAAGAGGGACAGGATTGGTGTCATAAATAATGAATTTGCTAGGAAAAAAGCAATTCTGCAAGTGAGCTCAGATCAAATCCAGTTAAAATACCTCTATAGCTTTTTCAGCGTTGGTTTCTGTAATAACACCCACTGCAGCATTTGCAGCCAATATCATGAGAATAACCTGCACATATTTATTTTTTAACATTGTTATACCAGCATTTGAACAGAAACGAGGGCATTATCAAAATAAATAATTTAGAAAGAGAAGGTTAACTCTCAGATCGACAGAAACGGGACTAAACATAAAATTCATACCCATCACTCCTAATCTAGTCTCCACCATAAGCTTTTTATGAGCATTTTTTATGTTAATTTTTTAAGTCCTCCTCCCTCCCACCGCAATATATTTAAGGTCAAAACTCCAGCCTATAACCAACCGTGTTGGATACTCAGGAGTCTTCTATACACCAAAGCATCAAGATCATAGTTAGGTATGCTTCCTCTTGTCTAGAATGGAAAGATGAATTATGCAGCTTGATCCTTTATATTTAAGAAACAACAAGTAGGGAAATTTTATGTCACTTCCCGGTAACTTCTATTTTGTCTATGGCCTCTATAAAGGTGATACCCTTTACCTAAAATTGTGTTTTCTAAGGTTCAACAATAATGATAAACAAAAGCAGGCGAAGTGTGTCCTGTTCAGTATGCCTATTTATTATACGACAGTCAGTACTCAGCACTCAGCTCTGAAACCCGGCTGCCTTATTGAAAATATAGTTTGATATTGCAAAGATGGATCTCTCATCTATTTCAAAGCCTTTGCAAGTTGCTAGTGCTTTTCAGGAGAGGAAGGAACTAAAAAAGTGCGTGATTGGATCAACATATTTGGCCCTCATTTGAATTTGTGGGCGGGAAAAAAGATGTGACAGCTTGAAAACAAGCCGATGATAATTATCTGATTTGAGCAGAGGTGCCAAGCCCTGTTCTCTCAATTTCTCAAACTATGTAAGTATATCCAAACTTACTTCCCTTCTGTTTTTTGGTCATTGATATTTAGTCAAGACGCCAAATTCATGGATCTATCAAACCCAGCCTATTTCGCGGCATGTGACTTAAAGAACTTCCTGGATGAACCAAAGGTAGTCTTTGCAGTAAAAATAAAGAAATAAGAGCCGGCACTCAACATTCAAACCCCTGGGAACACGATGTAAGGTCTTCTCACAGATATAAAATGTCATAAAAGTTAGTTTTGAAACAATACAAGTAAAACATAGTCTTTCGCAAAACTAGTTTGAAAAGCAATTTCTTACATAAACAATCCATTTATTGATCTAATGCCGTGATATCTGCTTTTCAAATAGTCTCAACAATGTTTACTCCAGAAAATAAGCAGAATGGTGCTTGCACTTAATTAAAAGCAATCCGCAAAATGTATAATTAAAAATAAAATAGAAAGCTTCACTAACCGAAGGCTCCAAAAACGCAGTCAGTCCTGTTTCTCCATTAATCAGAGCCAAAACAAATGAAACAATGGCAGCCACGATCAATATCTTCACAAGCAAATCATCAAATTGCTTTATAACCAACTTCCAAAAGGGAGTACCTATATTGAGAAATATACAAATTTATCTAGTAAGAATTATAGCTTTCTCTCGGAATTGAAATGTGCTACACCGAAGCAGTGAAAATTAGTACTGTTTAGGCACTCTATCCAATTAGAACCTAGAACTTAAATCTGCTATAAGCATCAAACGCATAATTAAATTTCATCATTAGACTGTTGTCTTATTAGTAAGTACAGTAGATAGCTAGGGGCTTGAACTGTGTTCTCAAACCTCACATGCCACCCTTCCATCCCATCCCGTTTGGTATTCCTACCCAAACCTCACATGTACCCTCCCTTCAATCCAACGAATGAAGGCCTAATTAAACTAGAATTAGAAGAATCAATGGAGAAATAAATAAAATCTTCAAAGCTACAGCCAAGCTTGACATAAAAAAAGAACTAAAAAAAGAAAATAGTGGTAAGGCTAATTGCATGGTTTCACCTGATGTTTGAAAATTTTGCTCTTCCTTTCCACTATTTAAAACAAGTAAATTTCTAGATTTCATTTTTTCTTTTGGAGGTATTCAGAAAAAAGTAGCTTTCTTCACGACCAGTTAACGCACCTAAGCTAATTGCATGATTTCATTTGCTTTAGGTTCCCAATAAAACTCTAGAAACATTTGTGAACCACACAAGTTCACAACAAAAAATGATGATAGAAAAACAAGGAAATTTAGTTTAATGTTGCGTCCATTTTCTCACTTCACCCATGTAGCAATGCTACCTTCGAAAAGAGTTCTAATAAGAAACAATAGTAAAAGTGTCACTAGACCAGTGTCACCAACGATATATATCATCCAAATTTAGACCTACTGCCATCAAACACAATACTGCTACCCTTACCAACCACATTTTAATATAAAGGCCAATAGCCTCACCTTGACATTTTTTAAGGGACGTTGTATGAAATCAAGGATTACCCTTATCCATTAACAGAAGTTTTAGATACCCAAATTTATTTCTTGTGTAAACCCTAGAGCTTTAGAAAAAAATGATGTCCAAAAGTGAAATCATTTACATGAATCAAACAAACAGGGGACAAAAATACAACCAACATATCCTTCGGACATAATTATCAAATAAGGGAGAGAAGACGTGAACTTACTTTTCTCTGGTGGAAGCACTGTGATGGTTCAACAAGCCAAATGATTCCAGCGTATAACCAAAAAGGAAAAATAAAAAATATCAAAAACCAATTAATCAATACCAAATTGAACATAAGAATTAAAAAGGCACCTACGATGCCACATGGCTCATTAATTTTGATGACCAGACAACATCAAACATTTATAGGTGATACAAATTCAATTAGTGCATATTGTTTCAGAAGAAAGTACTGGATGCATGTGTGTATAGCTTATAAAAAAGATCAACCTTCTGGAAGGGAAATGATCAGTGAGGTGAGAGTTCCAATGCGAAATTCTTGAATTTCACCAAAACTTTCTTTATTTAATGACTGTCATGTTGGTAATTTCTTAATTTCTTTTTGCTAAATTAAAGTTTAGATATAGATGGAAAATATGGAAGTATATTAATACATAAGGCGGGGGTTCCCATTATGCAACGTATTGGAACACAAGAATAGTCCAACAATGGTTTTGGAGAGCCACGATTCCCATAAAAAGATTCACAGCATGATGCGATATGTGTGCCATGATGTGCATGGTACCCCAAAAAACCCATGCTCAGGCATGCAAGTCTAGTTTGATTTTTGGCTGACGGCACATTGATACCATAGTGCAAAAACAAAGCCGTATAGGATCGTACCAGCCCAACCCTGGCACGTCACATCACAAGACAAGGCTACTGGCAGATCACATAACGTCAAATCACAGGCCTGTGTTGGGTGTCATCTTTACTAATCACTCAAACTAATTGGAAGTTAGAAAATGAGTTACATACCTTAAGAATGATTACTTTAATTTAGTAGGAAAGAACTGGAAGTTAGCATGACAAGATTGATAAGCAAAGATAAGCATTGGAGGTTCGTTTGAGTGATGTTACCCAATTTTCTAATGAGGGCACTATATTATGGTGAAGGAATTTTTTTCCGAATAGCTTACTTACCTATGGGCAGTATTTAAAGAATTATCTCAAAAACTAGTTGGATAAGTGATTTTGTTTCTTAAAACACTTCACAATTTTGCCCCTAACAAGGGAAGGAAAATTCCATGTGGCTTCTCTTGTGCCCGATAAGGTTGCGGATGAAGCTCATCAAAAAGTTATACAGTAATTAGATTTTCAATAGGCTTGTGGTTGTGATCGTGTGAAGTAGGGCATCGAGGTTTGTAAAACTAAATTTTAAAAGATTCTACTTTCTCGTAGGGTCGTGATGTAAGTTTAGAATAGTCATAGGCTATTCTTTTTACAAGTTCTAGAATTCCAACACGAATAAAATTGGCAGAAGATGACCAACAAAGGTTCTGCAAAAGAAATATCATCTCTAGTTTATCTTGGATGTAAAACCCTAACACAACGCTACACTACAATCCAATTTCAAGGGCGGAGCAAAGATTTTAGAGGCCCTATTAATTTTACGATGTCTTTTAAAATGCAGCCCTTCATTATCTTATAAGATACTATAAAATTTTTCCACTTCAAGAAAATAATTCAAGACTTACAAAATGTATTGTAAATTATATTCCTTCAAATATAAAAAAAGATTCACAAACAAATCACTGAAAAAGTAATGCTCGGAACCGAGCCAAAGTAGCACCATTTAATATTTGAGGCTCGGGAGCCTAGGTGGTCGGCTGCCCAATATGCCCCGAGAACTTGATTTTTCCAACAAATTAAGAGATACATCCACTTTTAACAGCAGTATTGTAAATGAGATATGGTCATATGGATGTAAAATTTTGAATAACATGTTATGGTGGTGACTAGAATGTCCCTTCATTTACATTTCTAGTTTAATGAATCACAATACGAAGTATGATCCTAAGCAATCCTTGAAACTCAAATTCCGGTAAATAGATGAAAACATTGATGAACTGCTATAAAAATCAAATTTTGAAGTCTATTTATAGTCAAAAGGTCCATTTTGCTAGCAATTTAGTCTACATGAATTGTGAATACACTTTTTGTCCCATAGCTCTATTCTCTAACACTAAATTCATTATTAGATGAAAGGAAACTGCTATCCAAAACTCCGCTAGGCAGAGAATTGATGAGTTGCTTAGCTCGGATTTTGTATACATAGGCTTACATAAGTAACAGAGGATTCTTGGCATTTCTCTTGGGAGCACTAATTTCATATTACAGCGCTACAAGACTTTCATCAAGCAATTCCATTACTCAACGACATACAAGCTACTCAATTTTAAGAGTTCATTTAAAGCGCAAACCTATCATGACTATCAGACGATTCGCTGCACTTCCACCACACATCTAAATAGCCATAAAACTTTAATAACTCATTTTTTTAGTGTTCATTTAAATCACAAACCTAATATCACCGCCCAATGGTGCAGTGCACATAAACCTCACAACACTCCCACATAGCCTTAAGGTTCGTCAGGTTCTCAAAATTTAGACAGCTGTATTTGGACTTGAATACTAATTTGAAGGTACTTGAACTCTTTGACTTGCACCAAAGATTGATCATACACTCAATCCTCAAGAGATTCAAACTTTAAAACCAAGATTTTTTTGCTTACATTGCTGCAAATATTATCAGAATGAAATAAATTACCCCATCACAGAGTCGAAGCTAGCCGATACTTACCATTTCTACCATAGATCCTTCCATGATCAGCTACCTACAAAACAAAAACCAGAAAGGTGTACAACAAGGAATTTACAGCAGATTTATAACACAAAAATTATCAAAAAAAAAAAAAAGGACATTGAGCAGCTCAAGTAACTAAAAACCAATTCTTGATCAGCTGCCTAGAAAACAAAAAACAGCTCCTTATACAACATGGTATAACAACATTTATTTATTTATTTATTTATTTTTGATAAGGAAAATTCATACCAACATTGATTTACAACAAAAAAAAATCCAAAAAAAAAAAGAACAATGAACAGCTTAATTAAAACACCATTTTCTAAGAATTAAACAACCAAACAAAATCACCCTTCCACAAAATTCAAATTGAGAAATCAGTGGAAATACCTGGGAATCACTAAGACCTTTTGACGGGTCAACCGCAAAAAAATCCAAGACCTGATATCAAAATCAAATTAGTGTAAGTAAACAGGCAAATAACGAAATGGGAAATGTCAAACATCAAAATTTATGAAAACTAAAACCTCAGTAGCAGATCTAGCATAGGCATCCTCCATGAAAGTGGATTTAGGGAGCAGATTTGGCAAATTGGGGGTGGAACTGCTTAATTAACAATGGTGCGGAGTGTGTGATTAAACTTTAAAAGGTAAAACCACTTGAAAAAAGTGTCGGTTAAAAAACGTCGAAACCAAGCAATTGACAGATTTAACATTTAACTAGGTTTTAAAATGTTAACATTACTAGTAAACCACTATTGTATTAGTCATGTAAACATGTACTACTCCGTCCTAATGAGTTAGTAGCAAAGAGAAAATGAGTTAATATTAAAAAAGTGGTAATAAATGAGGAGGGAGAATGAATTATGTGGATGAAATTAAAAGAGAGTTAAAATGTATGGATGAAATTAAAAGAAAGTGGTGGGCCATAGTCCAAAAATAGAAATGCTGCAATTTAAGTGGGACGGACAAAAATGAAAAATGCTGCAAATTATAAGGGACGGAGGGAGTAGTACTCATGTATTGATTATATTAAAATGTTATGGGTAATTGTAGTATTGGTGAATTAAATAAAGATCGACTTGAAATTTTTTTTAGAAATGAAATACTCGCTACATTTCATTTTGTTATTTTGTTTATTTATATATTGAATTATACAAATCTAAAAATAATAAAAGGTTAATATTATGAAAGTATGCGATTAGATGATTCAAACAAGATCCCACTTGACTATATTTTTACTTACACATTAGTCGCAATATGTAAAATAAGCTTGAACGATGAATAGTGCACAAAATCAAAATGTAGCGAGTGTTTTAGAATGGAGAAAGTATATACTCCCTCCTATTCTCCCCATTAGCCCCATTTCTAAATAAGGTCAAGTCACCCTATTAGTCCCTTTTCCATTTTTAGCAAGTATTTTTTACTATTTTACCCTCATTAAACTCTATCAAATAACCCTTACTAATCTTAATAAAAATCATTATTAAGTTTAATCTACCCATCCATAATTAACCCTTCCCTCCCTTTTTATAAACAGAACCCTAGATCTAGAACATTCACTTTTGTGGGTATTTTCATGAAACTTCTTATTTAACCTACGATTCTCTGGTTTGTTCTTCGATTCTCTGGTATTTTCATGAAACTCTTCCCTCCCTTTTTATAAACAACACTCTAATCCTTCCTATTGTTCTTCGATTCTCTGGTTTGTTCGTCCATTTTGTCGGTTCCTTCTTCGTTTTTTAACGGCAAGTTCTTCGAATTTGTTGCTTTGTTCTTCAATTCTCTGGTTTGTTCGTCCATTTTGTGGGTTTTGTTCTTCTAAATCCAGGTATGTAATGTAGATCTGGGTTTTGTTCTTTTGTTTTGTGGGTTTTTTAACCTTGATTTTAACCTTGTTTTTTTTCACTTTATTTTCTCTAGTTTGTTGCTTTGTTCTTCGAATTTGTTGCTTTGTTCTTCGAATTTGTTGCTTTGTTCTTCGATTCTCTAGTTTGCTTTTGTTTTTTTTTTTATACTTGTTTTTTTTTCACTTTATTTTCTCCAGATCTGTTTTGTGGGTTTTGTTTGTTCGAATTTTTCACTTTGTTTTTCGTTTTTAGCTTTGTTTTTTTCCAGATCTGTTTTTTTTTTTTTTCGTTTTTAACTTTGTTTTTTCCACTACATTTTCGAATTTGTGTTGTGTTCTTTGGTTAGGTGAAGAAATGGGTTAGTTGTTTTTTGTTTTTAACTTTGTTTTTTTTTAACTTTATTTCTTGCAAATTTGGGTTAGTTTGATGGATAAAGATAAGGTTGTTGATGATGATGAGTCTAAAAAGGTTGATGATAACCCTAAAAGGGTTGATGATGAGTACCCTAACTATGCTGATGATGACTATGAATCATCTGTTGAGACCGATCCACGTTGGGGTCGAGAACTGAATTCTGATAGTGAACCCATCTAAAGTCCGGAACCCGAAAATCCTAATCGTGTGTATATAGCGGCATATGCTTTATTTGCTTATAGTGATGATGATGAATGGCTTGATAGCCTTGGTCATTTACAAGTATGTTTGTGGTCACTGATTGCGTATTTTACCGACTTGTGATGAAATGTTTCTTTTGTCTTGTTGTTTGAATTGATGCATTAATGAATACATGCCCAATGAAATTTATTGAGGGCAAATATTCTAGGCCATATTCATAGCATTCTATTCTTGAGTTGATTTTAGGAGGCTTGGTATTGCCACCAAATTTCATTTTGGAGGCTACCAATTGCCATCAAAATCAAGTGCATATAGGAATAAAGCTATAAATCAATGATGAGTAAAAATAAAACCTGAGAGTAACTACTAAACAACCACTGTTTTCATTTCATTAGTTTGAATACAATTGTTTCACAATAAACAACTTAAAATTTTACACTAGTTGTTTACATTTGAAACAAATGTTTCACAAAATGTATCCAAAAGCTGTCCAAAAACTGTCCAAAAGTGTGTTTATATGCTGAGTTGTTGGCTCTTACTTGTTGTCTAAAATGTGCTGCTTGTTTACATTGTATTGTTGGTTCTGTTATGTGCTGCTGGTTGCTTGGATGTTGTTATCCGTATTGACTCTGCTTTGTGTGACTTCAATTTGTGGTTCTGTCACTTGAAAATCTCCATGAAACCCAATCAATTGTAGTAATTCATTAATTGTCTCAAGACTCACCTTACTTAGTAAATGTTGAAGTGATTCAACTACTAAGACTTTGTCCACTGACAAGTAATCTGGTAATGTTCCTTCTCTTGCTTGCTTGGTCTTGTTCATGTGTGGTATGTGGTAGTCAAAACCACCTTTCTTTTTATGACTTCAATCATGCAAGCTTGTAAAGTAATGAACACAAATCTCAAAGATTGAGGATTTAAGTTCTCAAATGCCAATTTCACAGCTGTTAATAGTTGTTTTACATTGTATGCTGCCTTTTGAAATTGTAATGCTTGAATAGACCTAAAGAAACCAAGATCTAAGACATTCATATCAGGTGAATTTGGTGGTTGTTGCACAAGTTGGATATTAAATCCATCTTTTGTTGCTTCATCAATAAAATCCTTGTCATCGGGTGCTATGTGAGGCTTTGCATTATCTTGTTGAATGATAATGTCTTTTGAAAGCATACTAGGCCATTTAGCTTTGATTGTTGGTATGACATTGGTTATGAGCATTGCATTCATATGCTCCTTGGTGATTAATTGAATTGGTTTGGTTTCTAATTCCCCACTCCTCCTGTTCTTTGAGCTCCTCTTCGCAGGTTCCTGAGTTATAAAAGGCCACATACCTATCTTCCCATCAAAAATCACATCACCATTAGATGCATATATGGGTTTTGCTACAGCACACATGAACATGATTTTAGGAATGAACCTTTTAGACTGAATTTCTCTATGTGGCTCTACTTCACCCGGGGCAAGATAGTATGTCTGTGTTTCACGGGTTAGATAGAAATGTTTTTCATCGATATGAATAATGTTATCTTGTGATTTGAATTTATATGCATAATATTTCCATCATAGTAACATTTAGAAAGTGCAAAACATAACCTGTGCAACTTATTTTTTTCAGTAAGTGTTGTTTTAGAGGATTTGTGTGCTTCCTTATGATTTTCTTCTTCTTCCATCTAAATACAGTTGATTGTGAGACCCCCATTTGCTTTGCCACTGAATGTTGCGTTGCCTTGAGTTCACACTTGATTGCTTTGAATTTTCCACCATCAAATTGAATCTTGTTACTTGGTTGTCTTCCAATCCTCTTGCTCCCCAAGTTGATAACTGTTTGGTTGTTGTTGATTTGTTTTTGAACTTCCTTCCATAACCTTGTTATTGTTTTTGTACAAAGTTGAAATTCATTGGCTAGTTTGTTGATTGTACCAACCTCTGGTCTTCCTTTTTTGTTCAAGGCTGATAGTAGTTTTTGCATAATTTGGGTTTTTTGATGTGGAGTAACATCTTTTGTTTTACCCATAGTGTGTTTGGTGTAATAAATATGTGCATTTAATAGAGTATATATAGATGTTCAAGGCTGGATTTCTGTTTCAGTTAGTGCAATTTTGGAATTTCATTTTGTTATGTTTGCCTCGAGAATTCTGTTTTGGTTTGTGGAAATTTTGGAATTTCACATTTTTGGTTTGCCTCCATTTTTTTTGGGTTTGCCTCCATGGTCTTGTTTTAGTTAGTGGAATTTTTGGAATTTGTTTTTTTATGTTTGCCTCCACAGTTCAGATTTGGTTTGCTGGAAATTTTAGAATTTTACATTTTTGGTTTGCCTCCAATTTTTTTGGGTTTGCCTCTAGATTTCTGAATTGAGTTTTTGGGTCTTTGGACATTTTTAGACATTTGGATACTTGATGAAACAAAAAGATTTGACTAATGTGGTTGTTTGGTTGAATTATCTGGCCTAAAATTAATGCATCATTTTATGTTTTGATTTTTTCTGAAGTCGATGAAAAAAAATATACGCAATCACATGATCAACAAAGACTGCAACTATCCCAATGCTATTGAAGAGTTGAAAAGGCTTGGGGAAATTAATTAGTCGATAAATGTATTTTTATTTTTCGTTGTTGTAGCAGTTTTTTTTTTCATTAATAGTGAAGTATGTAATGTATGGTTAATTTTCAGAATTTTTATTAAGGGGATTTGTATGAAATTAAAAATGTTATGCTACATTTTCAGAATTTTTATCCATGTATTTTTAAGCATTTCATAAAATGGGAGGGAAAATTAAAAATTTGGAGGGAATTATTAATCAACTAAAAAACCATTAACAAATCACTAATTCTCTCTCTCTCTCTCCTATTCAAGTGGTCTCATTTTGACCCACCTAAAAAATGGTGCCCAGTCAAATGGGACTAATTGGGGGAATAGGAGAGAGCATTATTTTTGGCGTCTTGGTATTTTATGTCTAGAATAGTTGTGTTAGTCATTTTTTTCTTCCTTTTATTTTTCTTATAGTTCTATGTTAAAATATTGCCCTACTTTTGTTAAATAAATTGTTAAATTGATGTTGGACGGGCAAAAGTTGAATGTCTTTATTTTAGCAAATAATGGTTTTAGATTTTAGAAGCATTATTGGTACCAAATCATGATGTTGAAATTGATTCGAGTTGTTGTTGTGAATGGGCTATGAGAGTTTGGAGAAACAAGAGTGAAAGAAATGGCAAAAAACAGAGCACAAATTGGTAGGGGCTCGGAACCTTAGGTCGTTGATGATTGTTTAACTAGGCCCGGTCTACACAATTAAATTTATGTTCACCTTAAATCACCCTAATGACTAGCATTAGTGGTAAGTAAGGGGTCGGTCCACAGAGAAATGTTTTGATCAAAATAAGTTTAAATGACAAGAAAGATTATGATTTTTAAGTTTTTGTGGTAACAACAAATTTCCAATTTCAAGTTTGAACAATAGATAAAAAGACTAGAGTTTGGGGATAATAGCTTCTTAGATTGCTAAAGGGATGGGTTGAAAATATGTTTTTAACCATGGTATGATAAGAAAGGTCTTTCTTATTTAGCTCCACAACTTCTAGGTATAGGAACTATATAATCACTAATATGGTTTAGGAGATTCGGCTTCTAGGCGTATAACTCGACCATACTAATGACACCCTAATACATGCTCTTGACCTCCAATTTATGTTAAAACAAGAAAGAATCATACAAGATAGACATGGTTCATCATCCTAAGGACGGGCTAGGCCTCAAAGGAATCTTAATAAAGTTAGCTTCCGGGCTACTCATTACTAGCATTAATTCATATTTCTCAAGTATTCAAACATTCAAGCAACATAAATTGTCCATGGATGGGGATCGAAATGGGCTTTCGATTCCTTACCATGGAACTCACATATTCTTTTATGTACATATTCATGATCAACCCATTACCCCATGAGCAAAATAATTAGCTAACTACATCCCCAAACTCTAGCAAGAAAACTACTCACTCATGTTGGTACTTAACATAAACACATAAATCATCATATCATACATAATGCTAACAACAACGAAGAAGAAAATTAAGTTAAGAATACTTACTTCCCTCAACTAAGGAGGGGGATGACAATCACACAAATGAACAAGATACTTTCAATATTCAAACTCAAGGAATACTTCAAACCAAAAGCTAAATTAAACCCACAATTTCTGGAAAATACTTGATGGATTACCAAAGGAAGAGTACTACAAACTACTAGTGTTTAACTACAATATTACAACATAAAAGCTTGATTGAAGTACCAAATGAAAGTGTTTGATGAAAGAGTTACTACAAATTTTTGGAATGTATGAGCACTTAAACTTACAAATATACTAATGAACTTAGAAAGAAGAGAGAATAGAGTAAGGTTCAGCTTGTGTGCTGAGTTGTGGTATGTCTTTTCTTCAGAAATGGGGAGTATAAATAGCCAAAAGTGGGAGCTTCCCACTTGCATTCACCATCATTGCCTAGGTAGTCAAACAGGCAACCCTCTTCATCATGGGGAACAGATGCATAGGAGAGGGAAGGCTGAAGCACGCAAGGGGAAGGAGTGGTGGAAGCAAGAGGCAAAAGTAGACGGACAAAAATTGGAACTGTAGCTGTCAGGTAAGAACCAGTCGACTCGATTGGCACCAGTCGACCGGTCGACTGGTTTAGTACTGTGCACTTCTTTGTTTTTTTTTTTTGACTTAGAAAATTTTCTAAGTGTTGGACTTTGACATATATTGCACAGCCACGGAGTCAACCCCAGTCGACCATGCTCGACTCCTTCTTAAATTTTCATCAAGATTTGTCTCTTTTAATCCGAAGGTTCGGGTTTTGAATCCCGAAGTCCGATAAGCGCCCGATCACCTTAAAACCTCCTCGAAATTGGCTAAAAATACCTGAAATCAATAAAACCACTACACCACAAGCGTAAAGCATAAAATTTGACGATTGAAGACCTAAGTTAAGTAAGATATGCGCAACAAAGAATAAGAATTCATTAAAAATAGGCGCAAAACATGCGTGAAAAGCGCGTGTATCAAACTCCCCCAAGCCAAACCTTTGCTTGTCCCTAAGCAATGCAACAACACATTTTTAGATGCAAATGACAAAAGTTGACCATATTAACCGAAAAGGTGCAAGCAATGATGGCAAACATTGGTTCTAGGTTCCAAGAAGTTGAGCGATATTGAGGCTCCATTGAATCGTTCCTAACAAGGGATTACGGTGTGAGCACGCAACCAATCATGAGCTTTTAGCTCCCAAACCGGACTCAAAGAGGTGGGCAAACCTCACTCTAGGTTGTGAACTTCCAAAATTTTTCTACCACACTCAAGTGTTTAAGGGTAAACACTCATCACTCAGACCTATGACTCAAGTGATGTGAGTCTTTAATCAACAAAGGAACTCATGAATCAAGCTTCGAAAAATCAACAAGATCAATAAACCAAGCAACAACAATGAAACCTAATGAGAAATGAGATGGATTGATGCAAAAGGGATGGCATAGTAGTGAAAATGAATGGCTTATGAGAATGTGGAGTGGGAAATGTATGAAATGGGGTGGAAAGTACTCTAGCTAGCAAGCCAACAACCAAACAAGCCACAAACCCAAAAATGTGACACAACTTAGCACTCCTAAATAAACTATTAACATTTTTCTATTTTTTTTTTCTCATTTTTTCCTTCTTTTCCCTTTTTTTATTATTATTATTATTATTTTCTTATATATATATATATATAGATATATATATATATATATATATATATATATATATATATATATATATATATATATATATATATATATATATATGTATATATATATATATATATATATATATATATATATATATATATATATATATATATATATATATATATATATATATATATATATATATATATATATATATATATATATATATATATATATATATATATATATATATATATGTATATATATATGTATATATACATATACATACACATATTATTCTTTTGATAATAAAACAAAACAAATGAAATATATACACCAAAGCTTGGTTAGTGATTAAACCAAGCAACAATGAGGCCAAAACATATGAACATGGCCAAAGAGAAAAAAAATGATCATAACATAAGAAAGTCATCACCAAGTATGTATGAGGGGACGATAAACATGAAAAACTAGACAAAATAAGCCGAGGAGTACTAAGAGTAATCATCCAAAACATATCCAAATTGACTCAACTTGCAAGCTAGAGTGCCAAAGTGGTGATGTGGAAATGAAATGTGAATGTAAAATGTGTTAATGGGAAAAGGTTCCAAATGTTGTGCTATTGTTCACACCTATCTATTTCTAACTTGATTCAATTTGTCCCAAGTTGTCTCCAATTAATGAAAAAAAATGGTGGTAGAAGCTCAATTATTCTCACAGGGTTAAAATTTGTTTGCCCAACTCTAAGGCGATGCCACAAACCAATGTACTACACCAACCTCAAAGAAACATCCTCAAGTGAGCTTACTCATACAATCAACAACTTGGAAAAGGGAACCAAAGACTTACCATCAAATTATGCACACATCAATTAATTAATGGTCAAAGAAACATTATAAAACAGGTCATGCATCTCTTAGAAACAAACACTGGTCTCTCTTCAATTATGGAGAAATACGGGCACGTGCACCGATCAAAATCAAAAACAAAGAAAATATTCACAAAAATAAAACAAAGAAAATGCAAAACTAAAAAAAAATCATACCTCTAAAGCTTCAAAATTGGAATAGCTCCCACCCCAAGCCAGACCCAGCAATGTCCCCATTGCTTTGGACTTGAAAGGGAGGAACTATAGGAACCACTTACATAGCGAAGTCGGGGTCATCAGAATCTTCATCAGAATCCTCCGTCATCAACTCATCACTATCGATATCATCATCTTCCTCTTCCTCACTTTCTATAAGGACATCCTTACCCTTACCTCGCCCTCCCCTTCCCCTTGAGCTACTAGGGCCAGAATGGGCTGGAGTTGGATCGACTCCAGTCGCGGTGAAAGATTGGTGGCCTACTCCCTCAGTCTGCATACTACCATACCCCCCGTAAGGAGGGATACCAAACTGCCCGGCGTAGAAAATGAGAATCCTCCTTGGGAAAATGAGTTAATCATCCCAGGAGGAAATCCATATGGCGAGAATGTGCCGTGCATGCCCTGGGTCTCAGGCGGGGTGTACCATTTAGGATGGTCATAAGAAGGGTCAGGCACCCCTTGCCTGTAGTGGTAGTCATAAAATGGGAACATACCCCGCTGCTGTTCGAAATCTCGTTCAGCAGCTTGATAGTCCCGTTCAGCAGACTCATACCGCATCTGATTAATGCCTACATGTAGGCGGTTCATAGACTCCAAAAGGTTTGCGGTAGAGGGGTGGGGTGGGATCGGGGCGGTCTCAACTGTCGGCCTTTGGGAAGGCCGAACTGGCGTAGCCGTGGAGGATGCACCCATGTAGGGACATAAGTAACTAGGTAAGTTAGCTGCTACTGAGGGTAAGGGCCTAGAAAGAGTGAATCGGCGGCTATCGTTTATCCTCCACCATATTTGCCCATGCACTTCATCGAGCCACTTCGATCTAGCGAGGTGGTCCTTGGTGATGAGGCAATCGTGGTATGAGTCTGGAGGGTCTAAACCAAGATTAAAACTAGCCGCAATATGGGACACGAGGCCCCCGATAGTGATTTCCTGCTTACTATCGATATTCGCATCTCGGGTGTAGTACGCGAATGCCCTTTTGAGGCAATACACGTAGTTCATTCGAGGCGTGTTATCGGGCCTCAGCAGGGAGTCTAGGATCTCAAGATCCTTGCTGTTGGTCTTATCAGCTGCGACTCTAGAGTTTAAGGTGTAGGACAAAAATCTGACAAAAAATTCTAATAGTGGGGTGGTGAATTAAAGTCACTTTTAAGTTCATCATATTTTCAGTTCTTTGGCTCGTTAGGGCCTCCCAAAGCGAGCTAACATGATAATCAACGGGAGCCCCAGTGCTCCCATCATTCACCACTCCAAACATTTGCCCCAGCCTCGCATCAGTTATACTTTTTTCTTGGTTCCTAATTCTAAACAACAGTCTACCTTGACCCCCATGTGTCTGTTTATATCTTAATGAGCTAAGAAATTCTAAGGTTAAAGCATAATTAGTTTCATATTTCATATTAAAGAAAGCATTTAACCCTAGAGAATTAAAGATATGTCTCATTTGCTCATAAATTCCTAATTCATTCAAAGTATCATGACACATGAAACGAGTACTCTTTACCTTGCGCGATTTTAATTTCGCGAATTTTTCTCTCTGGTACTCGTCCCTGAAAATTATTTCAGGAAAATCGGGGTCGTGGGGGACGACTTGTTGCCTAGATGAGCCACTTGTGGTTGCTTTCCTTTCCTCACCTTGCCTTCTTGAAGCCATTTCAAATCTGGAGAAAGGAAATCAAACAAACAACCACAAACAAGAATGTTTAAGCACAAAAACTTATTTACAAGCACAAGATTAGAATTTTATTCCTAAAAACTTAATCTAAAACCTAAATCATAGAAACTAGATCTAAAATAAAAAAAATGAAATAAATAAAAAGAAACAAAGTAAAAGGAATCTTACAAGAATGAAGGGGATGGAGAAGATGAAGCTTGAAAGAATTGAAGGAGATAAGACCTTAGAGCTTGGTCTTTAATGGAGGAATGAAGGCTTGAAGATGGAGTTTGGGGGTAAGAGAGAATGGGTTTTCGTGGGTTGGGAATAGGAAGAGTGGAGTGAAAAAATTAGAAAAAACCGTGGCTTAAAACTGAAAAAATAACCGGCAGCATTAAACCAGTCGACTCGACTGGCATGAGTCGACCGGTCGACTGGTTTAGAAAAATTGATTTTTTCTTTTTTTTTTATTTTTTGCTTTTTTCCTTCTTAAAAATTTCTAGCTACGGAGTCGAGTTGACTGGTAAGAGTCGAGTGGTCGACTCCGTGAGTTGCCCAAAAAAATTGACAAATTTTTTTTTCTTTTTCTTATTTTCTTGTGTGTGCTTGACTATTCTTGGCTCGTATTTCTTACTGTTGAAGCTTAAGATGCGGACTTCTACTCTAAAATGCATGCAGAATTAAGAAAAATGCAATGAAAAAAGTAAAAGGAAAAATAAAAACATTGGTTTGCCTCCTAAGAGCGCTCTTTTAACGTCACTAGCTTGACGCCCTTCAACATGAAACTTCACGGGCCTTCATGCCCGACTTCTAACAACCGTACCTTACCAACAACTTCATTGACACTGTCAACCTTCTCAAAATAATGCTTGACACGCTGTGCATTCACCAAAAACTCTCCTCTCTTCGATCTTAGCCTTATTGCACCAAAAGGAGTCACCTCCGAAACTTCAAATGGTCCTGACCACCTGGACACCAGCTTTCCAGGAAATAGTTTCGCCCTTGAATTGAACAGCAGGACTTTCTCTCCATTCTTGAAGTTGCGGTCGAGGATTCTTCGATCATGCCATTTCTTAGTTCTCTCTTTGTAAATCCTAGAACTTTGAAAGACATCCATTCTTAACTCCTCGAGCTCCCGGAGTTGAGCAATCCTCTTCCCTTTGATCGCTTCGGGATCCATGTTTAGCTTTGTTAGAGCCCACCCGGCCTTGTGCTCAAGCTCTACCGGTAAGTGACATGATTTTCCATAAACTAGGCGGAATGGAGTGGTTCCGATCAGGGTTTTGTAGGATGTTCGATAGGCCCACAATGCATCATCTAATTTCAAAGCCCAATCTTTCCTACTTAGGCCTACCACCTTCTCTAAAATACCCTTGATCTCCCGGTTTTCCACTTCAACTTGCCCTTGTGTTTGGGGGTGGTAAGGAGCTCCAACTTTGTGGTTCACACCGTACTTCCTTAGAAGATTATTGAGCTGATCCTTAGCAAAATGCGATCCCCCATCACTTATTACGATCTTTGGTACACCAAACCTCGGAAAAATCACCTTTTTGAACATCTTCATAACAACTTTGTGATCATTGGTGGGAGAAGAGAGAGCCTCGACCCACTTTGAAACATAATCTATTGCCACAAGTATGTATGCATTTCCCATTGAAGAAACAAACGGCCCCATAAAGTCTATACCCCACACATCAAAGATTTCACACTCCAAAATCTTGTTTTGAGGCATCTCATGCCTTCTTCCTATCTTTCCCGTCCTTTGGCACGAATCACAAGACTTGACAAAAGTATTCACGTCTTTATGGAGAGTTGGCCAAAAGAAACCGGCCTCGTGAACCTTAGCGACGGCCTTCATAACCCCGGCATGTCCTCCACATGGAAGAGAATGGCAATTAGCAATCACACTAGCAATCTCATCTTCCGGAATGCATCTCTTGTAAACCCCATCAAAACATAGCCTAAACAACAAAGGATCATCCCAATAATAGTACTTTGCTTCCTCATAAAAGATCCTCCTTTCACTCGAACTCCTACCCTCGGGGACAATACCGCAAGCAAGGTAGTTGGCTATATCGGCATACCATGGGGCACCCTTAATCTCAGCTGCATAGAGGGTTTCTTCTCTTATCTCGTACCTCGTATCAACCTCGGCTTAGCATCCCTCTTAGAGGTGAGATATTTCAATGCTGCATGATCGGTATAGACTATGGCCTTGGAACACATCAAATACGGCCGAAACTTCTCAATTGCAAAAACCACTGCTAACATTTCCTTTTCGGTTGTTGTATAATTCCTTTGCGCGGAATCAAGTGTCTTGCTGATGTAGTAAATCACATACGGCTTTCCTTCCTTTCTTTGCCTTAAAATTGCACATATACAAAAATCACTAGAATTGCACATTAGCTCAAAAGGCAGGCTCCAATCTGGAGCCTGCACAACAGGTGCTGAAATCAGGGCTCTTTTCAACTCATTAAAAGCTTTCAAACAACGTTCATCGAATTTAAACTCTACATCTTTCTGTAAAAGCTCAGTCAAAGGTTTTGCAATCTTGGAGAAATTTTCGATGAAACGCCGGTAGAATCCTGCATGTCCTAAAAAGGCTCTTACTCCTCTTACGTTAGTAGGAGGAGGTAAGTGTTTTATAACATCAATTTTGGCAGGATCTACCTCAATTCCCTTAGATGAAATTTTATGACCCAAGACAATGCCTTCTTGGACCATAAAATGACACTTTTCCCAATTTAAAACAAGGTTTACCTCTTGACACCTTTTCATAACTTTTTCAAGATTTTGCAAACATGTGTCAAAAGATAAACCACCAATACTGAAATCATCCATGAATACCTCCATAAAATCCTCAAGCATGTCAGAAAAAATGGCCATCATACACCTTTGGAACGTGGAATGTGCATTGCACAATCCAAAAGGCATACGCCTATAAGCAAACGTTCCAAAAGGGCATGTGAATGTTGTTTTCTCTTGGTCCTCCGGGTGAATTGGAATTTGGAAAAACCCGGAGTACCCATCAAGAAAACAAAAATATGAATGTGAGGCCAATCTCTCTAACATTTGATCAATGTAGGGGAGGGGAAAATGATCCTTCCTAGTGGCTTTGTTTAATTTTCGGTAATCAATACATACCCTCCAGCTTGTGGTGGTGCGGGAGGGTATCATCTCGCCACTTTCTCCTTGAATAATGGTCATTCCACCTTTCTTTGGCACAACATGAATAGGGCTGACCCATCTACTATCGGAAATCGAGTAGATGATGCCTGCCCTGAGTAGCTTAAGAATCTCATTTTTTACTACTTCTTTCATGTTTGGATTTAACCTCCTTTGAGGTTCGATAGAGGTGAAATGATCATCATCCAAGTGGATTCTATGCATACCTAGGGAAGGACTAATTCCCTTTATGTCATCTAATGAATACCCTATGACCCCTTTGTATTTTTTCAACAAAACAAGCAATTTTTCAAGCGAGGGGTCATCGAGGGCATCACTTACTATCACAGGACAATCATGCTCAACATCTAAATATGCATACTTAAGACCAGGGGGAAGGGGTTTTAATGATACCTTGGGAGGAGGCATTGTACACTCCTCCTTTGCAGACTCCTCTTCCTCGGCTCCAAATATGCTCTCCAATAAATCATCTTCTTCACAAGCTTGAGCTTCATCAAGTTCTTTTTCAAAGAACATCGCCTCTCCAGACAGGCTTTCACTTTCTTCACATAAGACCTCTTCAAGGGGGTCTTTGACATAAATTCTCTTGGCAAAACAGGCCACTTCACTATCAATCACCTACATACGACAAGCTTGCTCCATCAATGGCATCTTGGTGGTCTTGGAAAACTGAAAGACCAATTTCTCCTTTGCTACCTCCACCGTGATGGTGTCGTCTTTGCAGTTGATAAGAGCATTGAGGGTCTTTAGAGCTGCCCTCCCAAGTATAAGAGGTGTGTAGGGATCCTCCTTCATTTCCATTACAACAAAATCACATGGCACCACCAAATGCCCAACTTGTATCGGAATATCTTCAAACTCACCATAGGGCACCTTAATGCTGCGATTTTTAAGTTGAATTGTTTTCCGAGAGGGTTGAAGATTAAACACAAGCCTTTTAGCAATGGACAAAGGCATAAGACTAATAGAAGCTCCAAGATCCGCAAGAGCCCCTTTTGGCTCGAGATGACACAACTTTACTGATAGATTAAACGGCCCTGGATCTCTTTCCTTCTTTGGCAGATTACCTTGAACAATCTTACTAACTTGGTGGGGTAAGTTGATGATTTCCTCCTCTAACTTCCTTTTGTTTGAAAGGAGGTCTTTGAGAACCTTCGCATACTTGGGCATCTGCTCCATTGCTTCAAGAAATGGTATCTTCATTTCCATTTGGCTCAACTTTTCAATCAATCTTTTGAAATGCACATCGAGCTGTTTTTCTACCCTCCGGTATGAAAATGGAACTGGTGGCACATACACTCTTTCGAGTTCTCTCAATAACCCTTTTTCTTTCTTTTTTCAATTTTTTTATTTTTCTCACTCTCATTTTTTTCACACTCTTCATTTTTCTCCTCACCTTCTTCTATCTTACTTTTGTCACCCTTTTCATTCTTCTCCTCAATCTTTTCTTTCTCACCATCAATCTCATTTTTTTCACTCTCACTTACTTCATCACCTTTCTCTTGATTGACATACTCATCTTCCCTTGACATTTCCGGCTCCTTGTATGATGTCCCGGATCTCAAATGAATCGCCTTCGCGGTATGCGGAGGTGCTTGGTTGATCGGGTTTGGTTGGGGATTTCCTGGAAATAAGGGTTGGGGAGGAGGATTGGCTAGCTGGGCTAGTTGGTTGTCTACCACCCTAAGATGAGCCTGAATTTCAGATATCTGCTGGTTAAGGGTTTGATTGCTTTGGGTTATGCCTTGCAACTGGGACATGATCTCCATACCCCAAGCGGGAGCTTGTTCCTTTGGGAATGGAACTTGACCCCCCTTAGGCCCTTGGTTGAAATTAGATGGACCCTGGCATTCGGATGCTTGTAAGGCTCATTGTTGTACCCCTGGTTGTTCCACCTTTCTTGATTCGAATTTTGATGGTAACCACGCCCCCCTTGGGAATTGGAGGCTTGGTTTTGATTTCCATAATTCAAGGCTGCAATATGCTCCGAATTCGACCCTCCGCAATAAGATGTATCATGATTTGTTCCCCCATAGATATCACAGGTGAAGTTAGGAGTTTGGACAGCTGATACTTTTGAAGGTTTATCAAGACTCAATTGAGCCAACTTCTTGTCAATCAAGGCTTCAAGTTTGCTCTCTAATATAGATTCTGAATTCTTCACCTCATACATCCCTTTGGTTCTAGTTCTCCCTTGATTACCCCATGATGAATTCTTGACTACTTCTTCGATTTGCGCCCTCACTTGATGTTGAGGGATTTTGCACAATTGTTCTCCCACACTTGAATCTAGCAATGCCTTGGTATGTGGGAGAAGGCCATCATAGAAGAAGGTATTAAGGTGGTTTTCCCCGTACTCATGGTGCGGACAAGCCCTTAACATTCTCTTGAAACGGTTCCATGCTTCGGCTAGAGTTTCATCATCATCTTGAGTAAACCCGGCAATTTTCTTTCTCCAATCTTGGGTTCTTACAGATGGGTAAAATCTCTCTAGAAAGGCTTTCTTTACCTCCCTCCATGTAGTCAAAGAATTGGGCTCAAGACACTTATACCAATCTTTTGCATCTCCTGCAAGGCTAGAACGGAAAAGATGCATCTTCACATAATCTGGGCTATCGGTACACACTGGCATGAGGTCACAAAGCTCGGTGAATTTTTCTAGATGCTCAAGTGGACACTCATTTTTCAGCCCCGAAAATACCTCCTCTCTAACGGTTCTTGTGTTTTGAGGATGGATTTGGTAATTGGTATTTGTGGTAGGAAGCCTAATCCCCCCTTGTGGTTCATAGTTCCCGGGTGTACCAAATTGCCCACTAAGAGCTTGATTCTCCATGTGATGCTCACTTCTTGTATCACTGCTAGATGGTGATGGTGGTGGGGAGTAAGGAGGGGTACTATGATTACCCTCCTCAATGATGTTGGTTTGGCGGGTAGCTTGGCGAAGATGGCGAAGATACCGGTCGATTTCCGGAATGAAAAGTTCAACTTCTTGATTCCTCCTGCGGCTTATGCTCATGCAACCACCACTAGAATGAGATCGTTAGCACTGACTATCACAAACTAAAATACAAGTATTCACAATATTCACAATATTGCCATGAAAACTAAATTTGACAGACACCTCCCCGGCAACGGCGCCAAATTGGTAGGGGCTCGAAAACTTAGGTCGTTGATGATTGTTTAACTAGGCCTGGTCAACACAATTAAATTTATGTTCACCTTAAATCACCCTAATGACTAGCATTAGTGGTAAGTAAGGGGTCGGTCCACAGGGAAATGTTTTGATCAAAATAAGTTTAAATGACAAGAAAGATTATGATTTTTAAGTTTTTGTGGTAACAACAAATTTCCAATTTCAAGTTTGAACAATAGATAAAAAGACTAGAGTTTGGGGATAATAGCTTCTTAGATTGCTAAAGGGATGGGTTGAAAATATGTTTTTAACCATGGTATGATAAGAAAGGTCTTTCTTATTTAGCTCCACAACTTCTAGGTATAGGAACTATATAATCACTAATATGTTTTAGGAGATTCGGCTTCTGGGCGTATAACTCGACCATACTAATGACACCCTAATACATGCTCTTGACCTCCAATTTATGTTAAAACAAGAAAGAATCATACAAGATAGACATGGTTCATCATCCTAAGGACGGGCTAGGCCTCAAAGGAATCTTAATAAAGTTAGCTTCCGGGCTACTCATTACTAGCATTAATTCATATTTCTCAAGTATTCAAATATTCAAGCAACATAAATTGTCCATGGATGGAGATCGAAATGGGCTTTCGATTCCTTACCATGGAACTCACATATTCTTTTATGTACATATTCATGATCAACCCATTACCCCATGAGCAAAATAATTAGCTAACTACATCCCCAAACTCTAGCAAGAAAACTACTCACTCATGTTGGTACTTAACATAAACACATAAATCATCATATCATACATAATGCTAACAACAACGAAGAAGAAAATTAAGTTAAGAATACTTACTTCCCTCAACTAAGGAGGGGGATGACAATCACACAAATGAACAAGATACTTTCAATATTCAAACTCAAGGAATACTTCAAACCAAAAGCTAAATTAAACCCACAATTTCTGGAAAATACTTGATGGATTACCAAAGGAAGAGTACTACAAACTACTAGTGTTTAACTACAATATTACAACTCAAAAGCTTGATTGAAGTACCAAATGAAAGTGTTTGATGAAAGAGTTACTACAAATTTCTGGAATGGATGAGCACTTAAACTTACAAATATACTAATGAACTTAGAAAGAAGAGAGAATAGAGTAAGGTTCAGCTTGTGTGCTGAGTTGTGGTATGTGTTTTCTTCAGAAATGGGGAGTATAAATAGCCAAAAGTGGGAGCTTCCCACTTGCATTCACCATCATTACCTAGGTAGTCAAACAAGCAACCCTCTTCATCATGGGGAGCAGATGCATAAGAGAGGGAAGGCTGAAGCACGCAAGGGGAAGGAGTGGTGGAAGCAAGAGGCAAAAGTAGACGGATAAAAATTGGAACTGTAGCTGTCAGGCAAGAACCAGTCGACTCGACTGGCACTAGTCGACCGGTCGACTGGTTTAGTACTGTGCACTTCTTTGCTTTTTTTTTTTGACTTAGAAAATTTTCTAAGTGTTGGACTTTGAAATATTGCACAGCCACGGAGTCGACCCCAGTCGACCATGCTCGACTCCTTCTTAAAATTTCACCAAGATTTGTCTCTTTTAATCCGAAGGTTCGGGTTTTGAATCCCGAAGTCCGATAAGCACCCGATCACCTTAAAACCTCCTCGAAATTGGCTAAAAATACCTGAAATCAATAAAACCACTACACCACAAGCGTAAAGCATAAAATTTGACGATTGAAGGCCTAAGTTAAGTAAGATATGCGCAACAAAGAATAAGAATTCATTAAAAATAGGCGCAAAACACGCGTGAAAAGCGCGTGTATCACAAATGAACAAGCAACAAGACACAAGATTAATGAGGTATCTAGAGATACCTCCCCCTCAAACCAAATAATATATCATTAATATAAACCAAGATTACACTAATGATACAACCAAAAGCTATAAAACACACTTCTAAAGTCCTTAAGTTTGAAGCCCACCTTCAAACTTCCCACAATTGCATACAAGAGAGAAACTCTATATTCTAACTATGTATGACTTACCACAATGATTCTAGAGTGATTAGGACACTTATATAGGCTCTTAGAAGACTCTAGAATCCCATAGTACAAGTGTGCTTGGAGCCCAAGCAAAGACTAAGCAAAAACATGAAACTCGGATAAAAGTACAAAGCCGTCAGAAACTGTCTGGACCAGGCGCTCGGTCAAGCGAGCTTGCTCGACCTGGTCGAGCGGGCACCCAGGAGCTATTGACTTGCTCGATCACATCTGCTCGACCTGCTGCTGCTTTGGTTCTTCATGGCTTGACCATTTCGAGCATCCCCCAAGCTTGTTGTCTTGCTTCCTCCTTTTGCTTGCTCCATCACCCTTAACTCATTACCATTAATCACTTCATCAAGTGATCCAAAACTTATGTAATCATACTCGCTTGACTCGCTACCTCGTCCTCAAACGTGCAAGACAAAGCATACCCAACTAAGTGAACAAAATCACTTCCATCATCAAGAGATTTAGAGCTTGAGTCAACAATCTCCCTCTCAAGCTCAAATCTCTTACCATCAAGTGACCCCTCAATGGATGACTTGTTAACACCCTTGTGGCTTAGCCCACCACCATCAACTTGAAGCACATACAAGTTGTTCCTATTCCTTTTCCCCATCATAATCACCTTGCATCCTTTGATGACTTTCACCAAGCCTCCACTAGCCTTGAAAGTGCACCCCTTGGATTCCAACCTACCAAGTGATATGAGGTTGCAATCAACCCTAGGAATATACCTCACATCTCCTAATCTCCTCTTGACACCTCCATGTGTCATAATCTCAACTTCACCTCTACCTTCCACCTTCACCTTCTCACCATTAGGTAAGGTCACAAGGCCACCATCAAACACTCTAAGCTTAGAGAACCTTTTCCTCTCACAACACACATGAAATGAGGCCTCGGAGTCAATCAACCAATACTTGTTGTGAGCCACTCCCCCATCCACTAGAAGTGCTCCCTCATACTCCTCCTCATCCACGAAACCTAGATTAGCGCTCCCGCTATTCTCCCCATCTCTTCTTCCACTTCTCACCTCATTTGCCCTCTTGAGGTCTTCCTTCATATCCTTGCACATTGATTGAATGTGCCCCTTTCTCTTACAATAGTAACACTCCTTGTTACTAAAGTCATTCCTCACTTGGCCCTTCCCCTTTGTTTGATTCCCATCTCTAGACCTTCCCCTTGAGCTTTCCCCAAATAGAGCTTCACCATGACCCTTCTTCTCATCCCCTTCACCATGCCTCACCATGAACCTATCATTTTCTCTCAAAGCCGCCAAGGCTTGATCAAAAGTGATTTCTCCCTCCCAAGGAGCAAAGCTTGAACTACACTCTTGTAGCTCTTTGGAAGAGAAGCCAAGAGTAATAGTGCCTTCTCCATATCCTGCATTCAACAATTGGCACACCAATTGATTGAATGTATTGATATGGTCTTGCATACTTGTACCCTCCTCCTTCATGAGTTGATACAACTCCCATCTCAAGCACAACTTGTTGGTTAAAGACTTCGAAGCATACACCGCTTGAAGCTTTTCCAACAACACACCGGGGTCGGTCTCATCCAAGTAGTTATACTTGATTTCAAGTGCAATAGCAAGCCTAATCGAGCTAACCGCCTTCTTCTTCATTGCTACCTACTTCCCTTCATCCATGGTTGAGGGCTTACTCTTAGCAAGAGCCTCATCAATCCCTTGTTGCACCAACAAATCCATTACGGTGCTCTTCCAAGCCGAAAAGTTCATCAGTCCATCAAACAAGGGTATGTTGAACTTAGTACCATCACCCATCTTGCTTCCCTACCCAAGACTCAAACTTTTACCCACAAAACAACCCACAAATCTCACCTAAAGCTCTGATACCAATTGTTGTGAATGGGCTAGGAGAGTTTGGAGAAACAAGAGTGAAAGAAATGGCAAAAGAACAGAGCACAAATGAACAAGCAACAAGACACAAGATTAATGAGGTATCTAGAGATACCTCCCCCTCAAACCAAATAATATATCATTAATATAAACCAAGATTACACTAATGATACAACCACAAGCTATAGAACACACTTCTAAAGCCCTTAAGTTTGAAGCCCACCTTCAAAGTTCCCACAAATGCATACAAGAGAGAAACTCTATATTCTAACTATGTATGACTTCCCACAATGATTCTAGAGTGAATAGGACACTTATATAGGCCTTTAGAAGACTCTAGAATCCCATAGTACAAGTGTGCTTGGAGCCCAAGCAAAGACTAAGCAAAAACATGAAACTCGGATAAAAGTACAAAGCCGTCAGAAACTGTCTGGACCAGGCGCTCGGTCCAGCGAGCTTGCTCGACCTGGTCGAGCGGGCACCCAGGAGCTACTGACTTGCTCGAGCACATCTACTCGACCTGCTGCTGCTTTGGTTCTTCATGGCTCGACCATTTCGAGCATCCCCCAAGCTTGTTGTCTTGCTTCCTCCTTTTGCTTGCTCCATCACCCTTAACTCATTACCATTAATCACTTCATCAAGTGACCCAAAACGTATGTAATCATACTCGCTTGAACTCGCTACCTCGTCCTCAAACGTGCAAGCCAAAGCATACCCAACTAAGTGATCAAAATCACTTCCATCATCAAGAGATTTAGAGCTTGACTCAACAGTTTTTATGGATAATTTTTGGTTTGTTTGTTGTCGTTAATGTAATTATGAGTACATTAATACGATTTCTAGAGTAATGATTTTTAATTTCATTTATATCCTTAATATATATCTATAAATATAATCTATTATCTATCTATTAATTATAAAAACTATTACTAAAACAAAACAATGCTTACATCATTACTATTTAAAATTTCGTGCGTGTCACAACCTTATCAAAAATTTGCCCTCAAACACTCAATGATGATGCCATTGTTTTTATTATGACTACTTTTTTAATTTTTGACTTTATTACTCACATCATTATTAATGTATCAGAAAACTATGTACTTCTATATTATTTCTTTTTTTCAATTATTATAAAATCTTTTATAATTTATTTATAAAATGAGTAATATTTATAGTGTATTTGATATTTTGAGATGGTTAAAACATAATATGCTTTTTTATTGGGACCTTTTTGTTATTTATACTATTGGTTATTTAAATGCAATGATTAATTCTAATTATATGATTCAGGTTGTGACTATTTTTATGTAAGGCAATTATTTTTTCATGACAAAACTATTTTTTTCGTGTAAACTTCTAGAAAATTATTATACATATTTTTGTGTTGAATTTGATTTTTTGAAAATTATACATATTATACATATTTTTTTCGTGTAAACTTCTAGAAAATTATTACACTAGTGGAAAAAACCTCATTTGTTGCGCATCAAATGCTGCGGTTTTCGAAATACGCAGCAAATAACAAAAAAAAAATATTTGAACATTATTTGCTGCGGTTCTTGTTAAGACCGCAGCAAATGACCTGAATAAAATTAGAAGATTAATATCTGCTGCGGTTTTGAAAGTGGGCCGCAGCAAATAAGTTTGCCTCTCTCCCAGCCCAATAGCCCATATAAGCAAATTAAATGACCTAAAAAAAAACCCTATTTCCATTCTCACAAAACCGGCGGCTATTGGGCTTCCTCTTCATTCTTAGCTTCCATTCTCACAAAACCCTAACTTCCATTCTCACAAAACCGGCGCCTCTCCCATTCCTTCTTCCTTCTTCAATTCCTTCTTCCTTCTACAACAAATCTATAAAAAAATTTCTTCAACTCCTTTTAATTTCTGAAATATTCATGCATTTTTGAAATTTTCATTCTCAAAAAAAATTTCGATTTAAGGTGGTCCAGTTGTTCGTTCATCATTTGGTCTTAAAGATAAAAGAAAGAGAATTTCTTTGATTCGTTCAATAAATCTCTAATTTTTGTTGAAGACCCAGAAAATCCAAGGTGGTCCAGTTGTTCTTGAAGATCCAGAACAACGTTAACTTTTGAAGATATGTTTTTTGTTCTTGGTAATTTTGAGTTTGTAATTTTTCTTGGTAATTTTTAGATTTATTTTTTTTGTTCTTGGTAATTTTTAGTTTGTAATTTTTATCTGTAATAGATCTTGATCTGTATTCGTTTTGTTGTTTTAGTTGTTGTAAGATTTGATTTACTTTGTTTTGATATTTTCAAATTTGTAATTAATCAATTTATCTGTAATAGATCTTGATCTATATTCGTTTTGTTGTTTTAGTTGTTCTAAGATTTGATTTACTTTGTTTTGATATTTTCAAATTTGTAATTAATCAATTTATCTGTAATAGATCTTGATCTATATTCGTTTTGTTGTTTTAGTTGTTGTAAGATTTGATTTACTTTTTTTTGTTCTTGATTTCTTGATTTCTGGGTTAGATGAAACCAAAAGCAAAAAAAAATGATTTCTGGGTTTGAAGAAACGAGATGCAAAAAAAAAAATAAATAAATAATTAAAGTGACTATAGGCTGCGGTTCTCTATGGACCGCAGCAAATGTTATTTTCTCATTTTGAAAAGTGACTATAGGCTGCGGTTTTTAGAACCGCAGCAAATACCTCATTTTCATCTGCTGCTATAACAAATGCTGCGAGGTAAAACCGCAGCCTATAACGCTCAAAAAACCGCAGCAAATGATCTTTTTTCCACTAGTGTTAATAGTTGTAATATTTTATATAAATTAATGTAATATATGTCGAAAAATTTAATAAACTTTGGATCGCGGACATAATCTAGTAATAGTACTAAAATAATATGAACATATGAACATTTCAATTTGATGTATTACATATCTAGTTTTATTCACAAAATATTTTTTTCTTATAATAATATGCTTTCAATGAATTTATTTGGAAGTTGGAAGGTCTAAATATGCATTTGAAGCCATGTATTATACGCTATTTTATAAGTGAGCTTAAGTATGCATGATGAATGCTTGAATGTGCTAAAAAGGTGTTAAGACTTGTGAATGAATAGTTTAAATGTTACTTTTCGTAGCATTAAGTAGCTCTTAAACGAATTAGTAGACTAATAAGACCTACTTTAAATTTGGTAGGTGTTCACGTCATAAAAGGTTATAGAACCTTGTATTGGTGATTGTTTTGACTTTTGTAGAGTGTCAGCAACTTTAGATACATATACACAGTAGTTACTATTATGTGCATTTGTTTCAAAGGTATTATCAATGTTTTGTGATTATATTAGGTGTATTAGAAATGTGGGCACTAGAAAGTAAACTATACCATTGAATAGCTTTGAGAGTGGTATAGATGAATAGAATGAAGATATTAATAGAATATGAGAACAAATTCCTTAGTAATAGAGAATGAATTATGTTATGTTGGATCGAAATGTTTCCCCTATTGTTAAGTCTTAATTATGATTAGTTGGTGTGACTCAACTAGACTATATCCCATTGATTTAGTAGTCCCCCTAGGTTAGATCCGATGAGATCATTGTATGGGGAATATGAGCATACTTTTGTCATAGGGTGCCGAATGGCAAATACCGCCCCTTAACCGAGGTGTTACCATGCGGGCTTTGTAAAACCCCACTATGGAGGTGATGTATAATCTAAAAGGATTAGATTAACAAAAGGGGCTTTCCAAATGTTACAAGACATAGAAAAGGAATGTGTTTAGTTTAGAAGGTCTAGATATGAAAATGAAATAGTTGAAAGAGATTTATGTGGATATAATGTCGAATGGAAAGACTATTTTGTGTTTGACAGAGGTTTCAAGGTTTTTGGACAAGATTCAAAGATATTCTGGAACAAGTATTTTCAAGGTTTTGAAAAACGTTTCAAAGGACTGTTTTTCTGGTTTTTTATATTACAAAAATTAAAGAATAAACTATAAACACTCACTAGATTGTTATGATTCAAGGATATGATGCAAGCAAGGAACACTCACTTAAGGGTGCATTCTTAATTCGAGGAACACTCACTCGAATTAATCATACTAATTAGTATGTTTGGAAATCTCAAAAACTCCCTAATTCCTTCAATGATGAGAAAACTCACAATTGGAAAATCATTCAAATACTAAACACAGGTATAAGAACAAATGCATAAGACAAAGCTTTTGATTGAAATTTAGATTAGATTTATTATTATTCACTAAAGAAGGCCTTTATATAAGCTTACAACCATAAGAAAATTCTAGACAAAAGACTCTTCACTTAACTACAAGCAAATCAAGTGATTACATTATCTACGGTCCAACGAGGACGTTGTATTCCTAAGTGGGGGTGAGTGTGATACCCTAAATTTAGCTTGGGATTGATAGACTACTCATATCAACAAGGTGCATCTTCTTTTCATGGGAGCCTATTTGCTAAGAACTCCACAATTAAGTGTGCTTGGTGGGGAGCAATCTTAGGATGGGTGAGCTCCTGGGAAGTTTTTCCGGTTGTGCACGAGTGAGGCCAAAGTGCGCTGGAAAGACTTGTGTTGGTCTGTGGCCTGTGGGGCTGTATACAGTCTCTATGAGTAGTCATCGACTGTCCGAGGGGCCGGTGTGTTACAGATTAATTAACAAAATCAGAAATATAATAAACCCTTTTCGAATTCTACTACAAGAATTACATCATTCTTTATTAAAAAAAAAAACAAAACATTCATACTAATAAAAACATAAAATAAAACACCTCAATTCCAATCATTGAAAGATAAAAATTTGTCCCTTGTGATGCTTGAGATCCGAAAAACTCTTGGTTGCCATGGAATGTTTCAAATCTCTTGAAGTTCTTGAATTCCACCATTAAAGATGAATATGAACTAGGCAATTTTGAAGGGAATAAAGGCCGAAATAATTCAGCCATATGGAAGGCATAATTCAGCAATTCAAATGATGGAAACAAAAGTTACCATATTTGTTGCCAAAATAAATAAGGAAATAATACGCTCATGAATACTCCCCTTTTAAGACTAATTAAGGCTGACTTTAATTGTATTATTTTAGGTAAAATTCAATTAAACATCCCTTTTATTGTAAGAAATATTGTAGCTCATTTACATCCATAAGGACGAATTCTGATGTACAATAATCTGTCTTTCAAGAACTTGAGATACAAGTCAAAGCAAGACTTGTAACGAAAGGACCATATAATCCGTAAGAATCAAATGATGACTCTTCAAAGGATTTAGGTAAGAATATGTCTTTAGAACGTTCTTGGACTGATTTTACATCGCGTGGCCTCTTCATTGGATTGGTACCCTGAGTGTGTTTATTTTAGAAGGTAATATCCGAGAAGCTCAGCTGGAGGGGTATGAGCTCATACTTTGCCATAGGCATCGGATGGCCAATAACGCACTTGATCTTGTCACTATTTCCATAAAGTAAAGAAAAGATATGGTACTCTTGAATATTCTTCAAGGGATTAATAATTCTGAAGCAAATCGTGGAGCAAATAGAAAGTGTTAGGTACAGGAGTAAAACCCTAATTATCGTGCCATGTTATTGTTCTATTCACTTGCGTTGTGAATCTAAATACTAAAAATTCGTTGATTACTGACGTGTACTATTTGTTTTCATTATTGATGGCTTATCTTTGATGGCCCTACTATAACACGTTGGTCTATGATCTTACGTAAGGCAATGGGGATATCATAGATAGTCATTACAAATGATGGAGCTTCTTTGCATTACATATGGGAGAATGAGTGAGAATCTTGAAGTGTACAATAATCTTATTGTTATTGACTCTACTTGTAGTTTCTTTTCAATTAAGTTGTTTATGTTTTGAGATTGAGATACATCATTCTCTTTCTTTGTTTAAACTTAAGCATTTGCATTGGAACCACAATTCATGCTTAGCATGTTGATTGAGGATTAGAAAATGATCATTCCGCGGTGATATTTTGTTACAAGGCCAATAATACATCTTATTTATCATGTTTATTGATCGTTGTTTTCTTTTAGTGTGTCCAAGTTGAGGGAAGATCTGTCGAAATTTCCGCACAATCTTGTTTGGGAGTTCTCTAATTTCTTTAATTAAATCATCCAACTTAACCATTTTCATCCAACTCTTTATTCATTCTATATTTTACTTTTAAGTCTAAATACAGAGTAATTTGAATTTCTTACTCTTAATTGTAATACTTCTTTGTAAGAGTTGTTATACTTCATTGCTATAGTATAAACAAGATACTACACATCGCCGTCATTGGATGAACCTCTTGAAATAATTATGTTAATTGTTTGCATTTTATTTCCTACATACATTGTCATTTTTCATTGAAACCACAAAAGTTAATCAAGGTACTTCATACCTTTGATCTAGGTGATATTAGAGTTTGAGAATTAATACTTAGGCTTTAATCTAGCTCTCATTTAATCTAGCTCTCATTTCACAAACAAATGAAATTGTGCCCCTATAAGTGAGCTTTATACTCACCAATCACTCAAAAGAAAGTAAAAAAAACAAGTTCATGATCTTTGATTTGTTTAGCTTATTCTTGTTTATAATAATAAAGAAGAGCAATTTAAAATAGTTGGTGTTAAACTCTACCGAAGAAAGGTAATAAAAACTTAATTGTAAGGCTAGACTTGAATTATTTATACTGCTTATAAGTAAAAAGGTTAGGATGGGAGTTAGGACGACAATAAATCACATAAAGGTTCATGAGGATGGTAATGGGAAAACCAAATAATTCAATAGGTTAAGATTATGAACTTACATGCAGCAGAAAAAATATGAAATAAGCTTATACCGAGGAAACAAATTATCTTAAGTATATATGAGTCCTTCCTACTAGAGGTGTTCATGGGCGGACTTGGGCGGGTAGCGGATCGGGTATTTGCTAGAAAATTTACCCGCGGGCAAAAATATTCAAATGCCCGCCCGTATTTGCGGGCATATTTTTTTTGTCGCTACCTGCCCATTTTTAAAGCGGGCGGGACCCGCGGGTAGGCGGGTATTTCTTACATAGATATCAAAAATATAATACAAAAATAAAGTTAAGTTTTGATAATAATATTTTTTAGGAAAAGTTTTGATAATAATTAAAATACAATACATTGTCTAAAATTTCAAACAATATTATTAATTTTCAATCTTGGTTTAAGAAATGAGAAGTATGATGGACGGCTCAAGCAAAGTAATGAAGTACTCTAGCCTTCTACTTAGGAATTTCCTTTATATGGGTAATACTAATACTTATAAATTTGGGCCCAAAGACCAAATTCCAAATTTCAAACACAAGAATATAGACTGCTAATAAGCATTACTTAATATAATTAATTATTAAAAAATTAATATATTTCTAGGCGGGCGGGCGGGTATATCCGCGGGTATTCTTTTAGTGTCGCTACCCGCCCATTTATCTTGGCGGGCGGGTATTACCCGTCCAAATTTTAATTTCTTTTTAAAAAACGCTGTCCATGCCCGCCCGTTTTTTGAGCCGGGTGGGCCGGGCTTGGCGGGTAGCCCGCCCATGAACAGCTCTACCTCCTACGTAATACTAGTTCAACAAAAGGTGATATCAAGGAAAAATAACATATATTGTGAATGGGTTTAATCTATGGTTAAGAAACAAACAACAAACTAATGCAAAGTAAACCACAAAAACAAAGCAAGCAACAACAATGACACAACACAAGAATATATGTGAAACCTCCCCCACAAACAAAGTTTCTTATCATTAATATAAGCAATATTACACTAATGACGCACCTTACTATGCTTTAGAACAATCCTCCAAAGCAAAGATTGAAGCTTTACTTCAATCTCCCACACAAAGCCCTAATACAATGGAGAATACTCTAATGGCTAAAACCCTAGTAATCTCTTTGTATTTAGCTCTTACATGAACCTTAATACACTCCTAAGACTCCTTATATAGCCCCAAGTCATATTAGGAAGCCTTAGATTAAACCCACAAAAGCCCACAAGAAAATCGGAACAAAACCGAAACAAGTCATATTGGAAAAAACTCTCATTCTTAATATTTATATTCGGTTACCAATTCTAAAAATATCATTTCCCAAATGTTACACATTGAAGTTTCTTCCTTGCTACTGTATTCAGGCTCACTTGAGCCAAGGGACTCGACCTGGTTGAGCTGCTCAGTGTGCGTGCTGCTTGCATCATCTAGCATGATCCTTTGATCATGTAACACTCTCTCGTACCCATGCTATGATCAAGACATTCCATGCCTTGCGCGAGCCTACTCAAAACATCATCATCGATCACTTGATTAAGTGACTCAAACCTTATTGCTCTATAATTCATGGCGCACTACGCACCACTCTCAAGTGTGCAAGACAAGACATGAGCTACGAGATGCTCAAAGTCATCATCCACGTTGCGGGAATTCGTTCTTGATTCAACAATATAAGATCATCTCTGAACTTGCAACTTTTCAGATACTTATACTCTACAACATAATCTACCTCTAGTGAGATATATTTAGCGACATTTAATTTAAATGTCACTTCTTCAAATTTCCAATAGTATATATAGTGAATTTATTGACATTTATTAAACCCTTATAAAAAATCATATCAAAGCTTTTCACGATATAGGATATAATGATATTTTTCAATTGTAGTTAACTTTGAAGATGTTGCATTACAAAACATTTATTGAAAACCAACTTTGTTAATAAATTTCTATATATATATATATATAGTCTTATCTTTATTTATGTTAGATACCAAAGGCATCTTGTTAGTACTTACTCCTCCACCCAACGCACGATGGTATTAACATTTAAAGTTTATAGATAATCTTTTACTAATTGAAAGTTTTATTAGACCCATTTTTTCAGATTGGTTTTATCAAACACTTTTAATTTAGAATTCGAGTACAAATTACTTCTGGTACAAAAGAAGTAGTATTTTTTTAAGTGAATAAAAGAATGTTAGAGTATATAACATATTCTGGGGCCTCAATCAGATTTGAACCTGTGACCTCTTGTCACATTGGCTTCTGATACCATGCCAAAGAACTAACTCAACCAAAGCTTAAGATAATAGTTGAGGCTCCAGAATATGTTATATTTTCTAACAAAGAAGTTGTACTTGATTATGGATTATTGGATTATAGATTATACTCTCTTCATGGAGTATTTAATTTATTTTAGTTTGAAATCTCTTATTTTCTCTTAGCCTCATCTATACTTTAAACTAAAAGCAAACAAAGTTGCATTTACCAACCTGACCGGTGATAGTATTAGTTGAAAGTGTTGTCCTAGTTTTTCACTTTTGATAGTTTTGACCTAGTTTTTCTTTTCTTTCATAGTTTTATTCAGTTATTTATTTACTATTTGTGCCTCTTGTTTAATTTTGTTATTATGGCTCAATTACAATTTTAATTTGTCTAGTATATTACAGGTGTTTTTCCAAACACACTATGTATATATCACTCAATCTTCTCTTTGTAATAACCTATATCTATTTGGGAGATAATTTGAGTGTGCGTATTTATCCTTGCTCTCTCCTTGGACTGGACATGAATATAATATGTCCACTACACTTCTCTCATAGAACTTGATTTATGGGGAATAATGTTCAATTATGACTAGGCATGGTCATGGGTCGGATCTGGGTCGGGTCCAATAAGACCCAGATCCAGACCCTAATTTTTTTTAAGGATCCAGATCCAAATCCAGACCCTTAGAGTCCAAAAATTTTAGACCCTGACCCAGACCCTTAGGGTCTGGCGGGTCCAGGGTCTGAACCTGGGTCCTTAAAGGATTTTTTTCTAAAAACTAATCAAAAATATATCATGCAATTTTCTTCTATGCATATAAAATTTCTAAAGCGTTTTCAACCGATACAATCATACAAGATTTAAGAACACTGAATAACTACTTAGCAACAAAGTGTAATTTGTTATTACCCAAAACCCTAAATCAAGATATAAGTTATACACTACTACTGGAATATGAAGTTGAAATTCAATTTGAAAGTACTTGAAAATTGGAATATGAAACGCAGACGGCAGGCCCTAGTGCCTTACACTAGACTACATTTAATTTTTTGATTTATTAAAACATTTTTAATATACATAATTTATTAAAATCAATATTATTTTTTAATATATTTATATCTTAGGGTCTATGGGTCGGATCTGGGTCGGGTCAGGGTCTAGAAAACATGGACCCGGACCCGGACCCTAGCACTATGGACCCATATCCGACCCTAATTTTTAGGGTCCAAAAACAGGAGGACCCAAACCCTTGAATATGGGTCGGGTCGGGTCTGGACCCTTAGGGTCCAGGACCCATGACCATCCCTAATTATGACTTTGACTCTGACTCTATTGCATACATCAACCTCAAAAACATCGTCGTTGCTGCAGTAAGCCAATAAACAAATGCCACATCATCAAATTTTAAAGGTTCCAACTCCCAAGTTAAACCAAGTAATAAAGGAGTCTATATTAGCCAAATACTCCACAAACTCCAAACCATTACAATAAAAATATACTCCCTCCTATTAATTGAGAATGAGACATTTTCTTATTGGGCCAATTTACTGAAAATGTCTCAATTCTATTTTTGTCATTTTTTTTACCCTTTTACCCTTACTACAACAACACAGAAATATCAATACCTTTATGGAAAAAGAAAGTTTTCCACTCATTTTGAAGTGGTTTCATCCCTTCTTAATTTTGGTGCAAAACTCAAATATCTCATTCTTTATAAATAGGAGGGATTACTGCATAAATCTCCAATAATTAGGAATGTATAATGAATAATGATGATTCTCCTAATTCTTCAATCCTCACCCACTCTTTCTCTCCTACCTCACTTTCTAAACAAAAAGAGGTAATTAGCCAACTGGCAATTTTGATTCATTCATAAGAAGATAAAATGAGTACAAACATAAATTTAGTAAAGGACAAATGCACAATTTCCCTATACCCTTATAGCCTATTTCAACATTATATTTCTTTCTTTCTTTTCATTTTTGCACTATCCCATTTCCTCTCTTCTTTTTTTCTCTTCTCCCCTTCTTTTCAAAGGAATTATTTCATTATAATTCTAAATTTCTTATAGAAAAATGAATAATATTGGTGGTAATTCTAATGAATGGAGTACAGGGCGTGAATCTGGTTGGACTATTTACTTGGAAGAATCAGCATATTTTTCAAGAAATTATGATAACCCAAATCAAAATAATTACATTAATTCTGGTGTTAATGATGATCAGGATTTATCAATGGTTTCTGATGCATCTTCAGGCCCACCACATTGTAAGCAAAAGGATGATGATGAACAACAATGTTATTACAGTAGAAGCCATCAGAATAAATCTTGTAAAAAAAGTAAGAAAAAGTTGAAGAAACCAAATAAAAAAGATCAAAAGAAGGTGGGTTTTAATAAACATGATGGTCATGATGATGATGATGATCATCAACAATATCTTCTTCTTGATGATACTGCTAGTTCTCCTTTTTCCCATTCTCAGGTAACTCATTATTGTCATTTTAAGTACTAATTAACTAACTTAATCGAAAGTAATGTTATGTTACGAAAATAAGGGTAAAATTGTGTAAATCTGAGCGGTTACTCTTGTGAGAGAACATCTTTTAAAGAGATAATCTTAAAACATAATAAGAACCCCACTGTCAAGGAACCAACTCAACTAAAAGCTTAAGCTGATGGTTGAGGCGCCATGATATGTTATATACTCTAACACGCCCCCTCACACGAGAGCCCTTTAGGTTAGAAGTGTGGATGCAGTACATGTCCTCATCATATATGGCACTAAATTTTTCCACTTTAAATGAGGGGTGGTTAAGATTCGAAGCTGTGATCTCTTGTCACTCTGTCTCTGATACCATGTCAAGGAACCAACTTAATAAAAAGCTTAAGCAGATGGTTGAGGCCCCAGGATATGTTATATACTCTAACGCCCACATTCCTATTTTCTCTTTTAATTGTATAAATTGGGCTATTTAACCCATATATTTAACAGAAGGTCTCCTGAGAGACAGTCTATGGCAAAGACGGCTCTCCCAACAGCCCAGTCTAATAATTTTAAATTTAAATATAAGGCTGATGACTAATCAGTTACTTATTTTGAAAATGAGTGGCCACTTTTTCAATTCCCAATACTCCACTATCACCTTTATAATTAATTTAATCAATTAAAATACCCAACAACCACTTTTTCAAATGGACCCTACTACTACCTTAATATCCGTGTTTGGTCAAATGGGACAAGTAAACTGGACCGGAGGGAGTATTATTAATAAAATCAAGGCCGGACCATTGAAAATAGTTGTAGTGGATGTTGAGTTAGTAGAATGTTGTTACTTGAGAATTGACTCTTGTCTTGGACTAGTATATGTTGTATTATTTAGATAAGAATCTGGAATTGAATTTTATTAACTCTTATTTTTCTAATTCTACCCAATAATTTAATAAAAAAATATTGTTACTCGTTAATGATTATGCTTTACTTAATCCTGCAGATATATGGTAATAATCCCACTTCAATGGGTTTCTCACAGAGTGCGTCATCCACCCTCTTTCAGGTAACAAAAAATACAAATTGTTGTGACTGTTTTTTCTAGAGACGCGTTAGATATATGGGCTAAATAGCCAAATTAATATAAATTAGCAAGAAAAATAAAAATATGGGCCTTTTGTTTTGAGGTGGTCTCTTTGAAAGACGGTCTCTCACAAGAACAATTGACAAGAAATTGTCTTTAGATACTTACCGTCTCACGGTGAGATGACCATAAAATAAGAAGACCATATAAGAATTTGCGTTTTTCTTATTGGACTATTTAAACCAAATATAAGACATATCTTATGTTAAAACTGTCTCATCCAAAAATTTGCGTTTTTCTTTTTATGTACTTTATTATTTAATATATGTGTTGCAAGCTAAGAAATTGTTTTATATGTTTTCAGGCTGAGAATTCATCATACACTAATCAATATGCTTTCTGGCAATCTTCTCAAGTAAATGATGCATATAATTCTGCTCAACCAAGTAATAATAATTTCTTTTATCTCATTGCATCATTACTTAATTACTTTTTGTGCATTATTTATATAAATATAATGTCAAATATATAATGGAACTATATAAAATAAAACTATATAAAAAAAATATGACGAATTTAATGGAACTATAACAAACAAAATAATTCTAGATAAAAAAAAAGATAAAAAAAATAAGAGGAATAATAGTAATAAGAATATTATGCATAGATTTCTAACAATCTAATTACTTTCAAATATTCAAATAAAAAAGGTTTCGCTTTCAACAATCATTTATGTCAATTTTTTTATTTATAATTTAGTCGATTTAATATATTAAGATTAAGTTTTGACATTATTATTGTCGTATTGACAGGTCAATGGAGAGGAGGAGAATGGCAATGAGAAATGAGAAATGAGAATTGAGAAGCCTAGGTATTAAAGTGTTATCTCTCAAAGAGGGAAATATGAAGAAATGGGTTAGGATTTGAAGGAGAATAAAGGGTGTAAAAAATCTAAATTAGATGGATATCTATATCTATCTTTTATATATTTTTTTCCTTTTAAAAACTTTTTTATGATTAATATATATGTTTTAACCTTTTTCCAAGTCTACTTTTCATCTGTAATTGTCAATACAATGGGAAACAACATGAGAACAAAAATATAGATAGTATATTCTTATAATTACTTTCTACCAAATTCTTAATGGTGTCCCATGCCCTTCTTTCCAGCACAAAAGTGTTGTTTGTCACATTACTATAAATTATTCTTACACTATAAATTATTACAAGTATTTATCCAACATAATTAAATCATGCACATATATAATATAGTACAAAAAAAAAATAATTTTACTCAAATTTTATTTTGGTTGTGGTTTATTAAGGGTATATTAGGGTATTCATTGTATCCTTTTAAGAGGTTGTTAGTAACTTTTTTATTTATTAATAAAGAGTCATACGACATCTACATCAGAGATAAAAATTAGCAAGTACATAGCAATTAAAATCAAATATAATTCAAAATTAACAAAACTACGATCGTTGTGTATGAGATTTGACAATTTTGAATATTCTCTTCCACATCGTTGTTAGTAACTTACTTAAGTCAAAATAATTATTTAAAAATATATCTAAAAGATATCATTATATCGAAAAGAACTATGTAAGTAGGATTTAGTGGCTCATTTATTTGTTTACAAAACATTATGACTTTTCAAAATCAAAAGAATGGAATAATACAATATTTTTGAATTTTTTTATATTATTATTTATTGTTATATAAGATATGAAACAATTTGTGTTGCATGCTATACGTTTAACTCAAAGGGTTTTCATATAAAAGGATGTAATAATAACATATTCCGTCCTATTCTAATGAAATGTTTTATATTAGATGTGATACCAATTTAACGAAAAGGTAAACTCAAGAGAGAAATCGAAGTTGTTAATATCTTTTCTCCAAAAAAATAATTCGAGTACAAAATCACATTTAAATATATTACATATAATAAAATCAAACATACTATTACAAGTGGTATATAATGCAAACAAATTACAAACGGGAATTTGTTTCAAACCCCTTTAAGATGACAAAAAAGAAATTACAACTCAATATTACAACACAAAAGAAAGTGAAGATAAGTTTGTAACACCAAAAGTTACCCGGAAACTTGATACAAGTTGTAGGCGTGTGATCACTTTCCTTTTGTGATATTTCCCCCACAACGGTACTTGGGTTTGCAATTGGAAATTCACAACGAGATACAAACAACTCCAACACTACCTTAGTACTTAGGAAGTGTAACGTAACAACGATGTGTTTATAGAAATTATGAGAATTGTATCACTTGAACAAAAGTTAATTACTCTCTTGATCAAGCTTAAGAACAAATGAGAGAGGAGAGCAAAGAATTCAGAAAATATGTGTGAAAGGTGCAAGAAATGCCATCACCCAAGGTCCTCTATTTATACTAAAATAGAGGAGCCTTTGTATCATGCCCATAATGATCATATTGATGATCAAACATCAATGCCAATTATTCTAGGCATTCATGGGCATGATTACTCTTAATTCTCAGCCTTAAACTCAGAAATTATGAGTAAAGATTAAGAATCCTAGGCATTAATCACAAAGAAAACGGGAAGAAAAGCAACGGTCACATGGAGAGCCTGACAGCCGAGTCGGCGACGAGCCCCTGGGGGGGAGCGCCGACTCGGCGCTAACTCACTGACCACACACCCTTCTCCCAGTAGCCTTGCGCCGAGTCGGCGACGAGGCAACCTGAAGGAGCGCCGACTCGGCGCCAATCTTCTGACCAAATCCCATGTTTCCAGTAACCTCGCGCCGACTCGGCGACGAGGCCACTAGAATGAGCGCCGACTCGGCGCCGAGCCCTTTTTGACTTGGTCCTTTGTTTTCTTGTGTTATCTTATAATACCTATCTTGGACCACGTAAATTAATACGTATATTGTCCCACTATTTATAATAGCTTTAATCAATATATAACGGACTTATAAATTGTCCCACTACCTTAGTAGTACTTGGTGATTAAAATACGCAGGATTATTATTTAATATATATTATTATACACTAAATGTTCAACACATACTACATCTTATACATTTCATGTTGATCTTCAACCGAAAATTGATAACATCTTCAACAACATCTTCATTCTTTTTCTTGTCATTCTTAAAATACTTATATCTAGCACGACGAAATGAATAGTTATACTTTTCCATGTGTAAATGTTGATTATGACAAAATCAATTCACTCTAGCACCTTCAGACAGTCAAATTCACAAATTATTATTATTTACTAAGAACTCCTCATAAAAACTCGTCATGATGATGATGAATTTCTTTATTGTATATAATTAACCACCTTATAATGATAAACCATTGCATATCTACTATTTCAACTAGGAGTATAATAAATAGACTCTCAACTTAAAAATAAAGTTGTGAAATGTAATAAATGACACAATTAGTTAAAATAAGTCGAGTAGAGCATCTGTATGTGGAGCAGAAGGTTTGGGGTTTGACCCCTACTAAACGCAGGTATCAATTGGGGGGTTTCTTAACTGCGCGCATGTCTCATTACTTCCTCCTTCGGAGTATGGGTATGATTTGTCCGCATCTTTCAAGAAAAAAGAAAAAAAAACCCCACTCGGACCCTACCTTGTGCGGAAGGTCCTAGTCATATTATTTCAATATCAAATATTCACTAATTTTTATATTTATTTATTATTTAATTAATAGTCTTATTAATATTAAACCCTCTCTTTACAATAGAATAGAGAAAGGCCAAATGCAAAACCCCAAATATCAATAATTTTCCACCCTAAAAGATTTAGCCAGCAAAGCTTGAAGACCCACATTCTTCTCATTCTCAGATAGGATGACTCAAAAGTGTAATGCAATTTACCAATTATTTTCTTTTTAACTTATTAGGATTTTTCGGCAATCGTGGAACTTTTCTAGTCCTTTAATTATTCCTTTTATTTATATTTTTACGACATTTCTTATAACATCCGTCCAAAACAATTATAATATCCTTATATATATTTTTCATGGAATATTAAAAATTGCATAATAAAACAGGTTGGTAGATTATTTAGTAGGCCAACCTTTAACCTTAAAAAATTAAATAACTACTATATAAGGCATTCATTATATATAATTTCTAAGATGAATGGGACATAAGGAGTAGTTTGTCATTATGTTTTTCTTTTCTTTTGTCTTAAATTTTGTATTAACACATTAATTAGAGGTTTATATCACAATAACTTTTTTAGGGGAACTTGAGATAGCATTTACTAGAATATATAAGTTAGGATGAAGGAATAGAATAACCAGAGAAAAAGAATATCGAGAATCAAACAAAAAATCATACATACGGGAAATTAAAGTAGTACATGATAAAACATTTTTTTGAGAAAATAGTACATATGATAAAACTAATATAATACTCAATTATCTTATATTCTACTCCATATGGTAATATAAAGCAATGAAGATAACTTTTATGGAACTTAAGGTCAATTTTAAAGTCATGATAAGAATAAACATGAACATGATAACAGTATCAATATAGCGTTTTTCATATACTCTCTTTCATAATAAGAGTTTGTTAAATGATGATACAGCTAGCATAGTTTAATGTATTTGTATAAATAAAGGACATATGTATCACCTTTACATAACATGCAATACACAAACAATTCTTTCGTCCTTTCTCTTTCGTTTCTTACTTTTGCAGTTTGAAGCTGCTGTACCATTAACACGGTATCAGAGCAGGCTTTTTCATAAGGCTGATTCCCTATTTTTTCTACATATTTTTCTGCTTTCTTGATTCTAGTTCTTTCGATTCTTGTATATTCTTGCTGTTTTCTTTCTGCTCTCTTTCTTTTTCGTCTATCATGACTGAAACGTCCGTTCATACCTCATCGAAAAATCAAGATTCGTCACAATCTCACACAGATCTAACACAAAATCCCGTATTTGTCTACTACTTGCATCCGTCTGATCATGTAAGTAGTAAACTTGTCAATACTCCCTTTGATGGAAGTGATTTTGGTGACTAGAAAAGGTCCGTTATGATAGGGCTTATAGCCAAGAATAAATTGTGTTTTGTTGATGGCACTCTCCCTAGACCATCTGATAATGTTTCACACATGAAAGTCTGGGAAAGATGTAACAATATGGTGCTTGGATGGTTGATTACTTCACTCGATCGTATTATTGCCAAAAGCGTGATGTGTAACAAGTATGCGTCAGACATATGGTCAGATTTTGATGAGCGTTTTGGTGTTTCTACAACCGCACAGATTTATGCATTACATGAAAATTTATCACGCATTTCACAGGAATCCAATATGACTATCAGTGAGTATTTTACCGAGGTTAAAGTCAATTTGCGATGAAATTGACAACCTCAATCCTCTTCCTGCTTGTGTTTGTGATGGATGCAACTGTGGCTCAACAAAAAAGGTCTTGAAACTTTAGCAGGATCAACGTCTCATGAAGGTTGATGACCAATATAGTCTTGTCAAAACTAATATTCTCATGCTTCCTAAGCTTCCTAATATTTCTACTGCGTACCGAATGTTAGTTCAAGAACAGAAACATATGGAGATTGCTCGCATCCATGTTTCTTCCTCTCCTTCTGATTCTATGGCCTTTGCTGCTACCAAGAGACCTTTCTATGACAAAAATCATGCTCATACTCGATTTCAGAAACCTCCTAAGCGTGCCTTATGTTATTTTTGTGATCATTTTAATTAAGGTGCATGGACACTCGGTTGAACGATTTTTGAAACTCAATGGTTATCTTCCTAGTTTTAAGTCCAAAAGATTTGCTGGTTGTGTTCAAGAAGATGCTCCTAAGTCTGATTTTGAGAGTCTTGGTCTCAAACCTACACATCTTGATAATCTAATGGTTTTCTTAAGCAAACAAAAAGACTCTCATGTAGAATATGTCTCTATGGACCTCGACATTGTTCCTAGTTCAGTCAACCTTGCAGGTAAATTTTGTTTCCTCTCTAAATCTACTACTTCCCGGTGGATCATTGATAATGGTGCGACAGACCACATGTGCAACTCATTGACTTGCTTTGTCACTTTACAAAAAATTCCTGGTGCTAAGCACGATATTACCATACCGGACGGTCGCAAAGTGATGGTGGATCATTGTGGTGATGTTTTGTTAATGGATGGTCTTATACTTAAACAAGTTCTTTATGTGCCGGATTTTCAATTCAATTTGATCTCAGTGCCTAAACTTTGTATTGATGAATGTACCACTGTTTTATTTACTAATGGTGATTGTGCTCTTCAAGACCCTACAAAGAAAAGAGTTCTTGGTAAACTTTCTACTGGCTTATACTATGCTGATCTACCCATTTTAACTTCAACTTCCGTTCAACACACCTGCACGGCTGCACATGTGTAGCTGCTGGTCTTCCTGCCTACAATAAACATCTATTGACCTAACTAAACTTTGGCACCTTAGGCTAGGCCATTTATCTTTTTCCCAACTTAAGTTTTTACTTCCTCATTTTGATGTAAATCAATTTAAGGCATCTATATTTTGTACTATTTGCCCTGCGGCTAAGAAAACTCGACAACCTTTTACTCTTAGTTTCATTAAATCTATTAGGAGTTTTCAATTACTTCATGTCGACATTTGGGGTCCCTATCGACATTTTACTCATAATGGTTGTAAATTTTTTCTCACCATTGTTGATGACTTCACCCGATGCATATGGTTGTTTTTGATGCGTTGTAAATCTCAATATATTGCCTTCATTAAACAGTTTCATGCTTATGTTGTTACTCAATTCCACTCTACCATTCAAATCATACGTTCTAATAACGCAAAGGAAATGTGTGAGGGTGCTTCCAAAGATTTTTATCTATCAAACTTCATGCTGTGACACTCCTCAACAAAATGGAGTGGTTGAGCGTAAACATCGCCATCTCCTTGAGGTAGCTCGTGCTTTATCTTTCCAGTCCAATCTTCCCTCTTGTTTTTGGGGTGACCGCATTAAAACCACCACATATCTCATAAATAGGTCTTCCTTACCGGTTTTACGCCATAGTTCTCCTTATGAGAGGCTTTACGATGAACCTCCTACCCTCACCCACCTTAGGTCTTTTGGATTTCTGTGCTTTGTCTTCACTTTAAAACACAATCGATCTAAGTTTCACTCTAGGGTTGATTCGTCTATATTTGTGGAGTATTCTTTAAGTCAAAAGGCCTATAAACCTACAATCCCGCCACCAATTCCTTTATCTTTTCACGTAATGTTACCTTTAAGGAACATCATTTTCCCTACCATTCTACTACCTCTCCTACATCTCCTTTGTCCCATTTTTACTTACCTGCCTCCACTCCATTTCCCTCCTATGATGATTATTTTCTTCCTAATGATCCCTTTCTTCCTACAACAACTACTCATACACCTCCTGCTACTTCTCATCATTCTTCTAATACATCTCCTACTTCCCCTTCTCTATCCTCTACTTCTCATTCTCCTATCCCTCCTACAGCCGTTGAAGCTCCTCCTCCTCTCTTTCATTGTTGACTTATCTCAACCCTCTCCTTTACCCCTTCGAAAATCCACCCGCCTTCACAAAGCCCCTTCTCATCTTAATGACTTTGTTTGTAATACTGCCCACTGGTGCAATCTGGCACACTTCAATTTCTTACCAGCTATCACCAAACCTTCTTAGCTTCTCAAAGCACTTGGGTTGAACCCGTACTTATAAAAAGGCCGCACAGGACCCTAACTGGATCACTCCCATGGAAAGTGAGCTCAAGGCTCTTCAAGATAACCATACGTGGGACCTTGTTCCACTTCCTCCGGGTAAGAAAACGGTTGGTTGCAAATGGGTATATAAAGTTAAGTTGAAAACGGATGGTTCCTTAAAACATTACAAGGCTCATTTGGTGGCCAAAAGGTATACTCAAGAGTATGGGGTTGATTTTCATGAAACTTTTTCTCCGGTTGTGCGTATGACTACTATTCGTTGTCTTCTTGTCGTTGCCGCATCCAAAGCATGGCCCCTTCATCAACTAGATGTGAATAACGCCTTTTTATATGGGGACTTGAATGAAGATGCATATATGTCTCCTCCTGATGTTCTATCTCTTCCTTCTCCCATGGTTTGTAAACTTTGCAAGTCGCTTTATGGTCTTAAACAAGCTTCCGGACAGTGGTTTGCGAAGCTTACTCATGCTCTTACATCACAAGCATTTTCTCAGTCTAAACTCGACTATTCTTTGTTTATACACAAAGATAATGATTTTATTACTATTCTGGCGATTTACGTGGATGTTATTATTGTTACAAGCAATGATCCTCATTTTATCTCTCATATTAAGAATCATTTGCATCAGGAATATAGCATTAAATATCTTGGCCGCTTGAGTTTTTTTTCTTGGCTTGGAACTCACTTATTCAACTAATGGCATCATTGTTACTCAACAAAAATTCAGTAAGGAGTTGCTTCGTGATTGCACCATTCCTAACCTAAAACCTCATCTTACCCCTTTTCCATTAAACCACAAAATGTCTGCCACAGATTCCCCTCCACACCCTAACCCTACCCTATACCATAGCCTTGTGGGTAAACTCAATTTTATCCTATTTCATACAATCCCTTAGTCAACATATGCAAAAACCTACCCTTGCTCATTTTGATGCTTTCACTCATACTCTTGGTTCCATCTCTGCTACTTTGGGTCAAGGAATTCTATTATCTAGCTCTGATCACTTGACGCTTCATGCTTACTCTGATTCTGATTGGGGTGCATGCCCCGATACACTTCGCTCTATTTCTGGCTTCATTTTTCTCTTTAGTCAATCTCCTATCAGTTGGAAATAAAAAGAGTAGCATACTGTTTCTAAATCATCATTGGAGGCCGAGTATCGATCCATGCATGGCTTATGCCTCTCTGAAGTTGTTTAGGTCGTTCGTTTGCTCCAGGATCTTGGTCTAACTTCCTTAACACCGGTTACCTTGCATTGCGACAACATGTCTTCCTTCCATATTGCTCAAAATCTGGTTTTTCACGAGCGTGCGAAGCAGCTGAAAATTGATTGTCATTATACACGTGAAAAAGTTATGAAAGGACTTCTTCAGTTGACATATCTTACTACTTCATCTCAGCTTGCTGATATATTCACAAAGATCATTCCTTCAGGACATTTTCATCACTAGCTTGCCAAACTTGGCATGTTCCTCCCTACCAAGTTCCCGGGGGGGGGGGGGGGGGGGGGGGGGGGGGATAACAGTATCAATATAGCGTTTTTCATGTACTCTCTTTCATAATAAGAGTTTATTAAATAATGATACAACTGGCATAGTTTGTTGTATACTCCCTCATGTACTTTGTATAAATAAAGGACATCTGTATCACTTTAAATAACATGCAATACACAAATAATTCTTTCGTCCTTTCTCTTTCGTTTCTTACTTTTGCTGTATGAAGCTGTTGTACCATTAACATAACAAGTTTTAAAGAAGTGTCTCAAAATAAAAAATGTTTTATTGTATTAGAACTTTTTTCAATATAATCATTGTAACTCATGAATTAGCATATGATCGATATTTATTTTCGAAAAAAACAAAAATAATTTTTGATTCAACTTTAATATGTTATTTTAGCCTTGTTTGATAATACAGTTGATCAAATAGTCAAAATATATTTTTGTGAGTTACTTGTAAAAAAATAAGGAAAAGTTGCTAAAGTTTATGGATCGGACAAAACTTTTATCATCGTTTGTTGGTTGTCTATTTTCTTTCTCTACTAAATAGTAAAAGTAATTAACTACTTTTACCAAACATATATAAACAATATTTGAACAACTAAAAAAATATATAATATTAACTAATCAAACAAATTAACTAAATTATATTCAAAAAGATTTTTTCATCTAGTCACTAGAAAATCAAAAATTAAATTGATGAAAATACAAAATCACCCTGAAAAAACAAAAGGAAGCTATTTGGGCCCAAACCTAGCTAGATGTGATGCAATTTTATGAAAGAAAGGTGGTTTGCAATAATTGTAATTTGTTTTTAGTTTGTTATTTCTCTTAAATCTTTCTATTTTCAATTGTGGCTCCCTTTCCCTATAATTAGTAGCCAAATCTTGAAAGATGACTCAAATCTTTGATAATGGACAAAAATTCCTACCCTCACCACCCTTCTTTCATCCATCAATTTTTGTCTTTTCTCTTGCAATCATTTATTTATTATTTTTTTGGATTTTTTTCTTTTAACCTTGTATATTTCATTTCCGAATAAAAATAAACTAATTTTCATTTTATAAAATGAATAACTCATTTATCAACACCATATTCCACAATTGAATTGTGAAACATAAACCTATAATGAATTACTTTTATAACAGACTGTCTCTCGATGGTCTGAGACAAACTTAAAACAAAAAACTTGTAAATAAATTATATGTATTAGTTGAATTATTTAACCCATATATAAAATTTGTCTTACGATGCGACCGTCTCATTTAAAAACTTTAACTTATTATAATTGGAAAGGAAAAGGATAATTGAGATGGGCCAAATATAGTTGGAGGCTTTGGAGGTGGGTTGTGCATGACAGTTAGACAAAAGCAATGATGATTTAAACAAGAAAATGACATGAAGTATTACACTAGCTAGCTAGCTATACTATACCTTGCATGAACGTTTCTTGGCTCTATCATATTTCAGTCCCTCCATTAATTCACTCAATTCTTTCCTTTAAATTCACCTCCTTAATTATTTCCATTATTATCTAATTTTATGGGCAAGATATGGTGTCTATTTAATATCTTTAAACATTTTCAACCTAGCTAGCTTCCATCAAACATAAATAAATATTATGAAAGCGTAGAATTTATATACTCTGTCTGCCTTTTTGATTTGCATCAACGAGAAAGATGGTAGTTTTTATGAATGTGGTAATAAATAAAAAGAGAATGAATTCTGAGGATGAAATTAAAAGAGAAATAAGATGTTTGGATAAGATTAAAAGAAGCTGGTGGACCATCACCCAAAAATAAAAATGATGCAAATTAAATAAGACATACCAAATTAAAAAATGTTGCAAATTAAATATTACATTCATAGTAGAATGTATTGTTCTTTCATGAAATTGTATTCTAAATACAACTCAAGAGGACAATGGATCATAATACTATATACTTCCACCCTTTATTAATGTTTGCTTATCAATAAAAAAAAAAATTCCACATGGTAGCATTGAGTTTTCATGAAATGCTAGTGATAACACTTTTTTAAGAAAATTTTTCATGGTAGCATCCAGTTTATGCATAAACTAATGGCCGTAGCATTTTCCGTTAAGTTCTTGTTAAATTCCGTTAAGTTCATCATTTTGTAAGTTTTTTTCCACATGGTAGCATCCAATTTTTGTTTAATTCACTATTTAACATTTAATTCATCATTTTAACATGCATTTAATTCACCAATTTAACGTTTAATTCACAGTTTAATTCTTAAACGCCCATAAATATTGTAATAATTTTGTTTTCGTTCAAAAATGGCACGAATTATTTAGCGACATTAATATCACTCGTTAAAAAATGACACGATCTATTGTCATTTTAGTGACATTAATGTTAAAATATTTATTTAGCGACATAAATATTACTCATAAAAATGACACATATTAATCTCGCTAAATAAAATCGTGTTATTTTTGAATGAAAACAAAATTATTACAATATTTATGGGCGTTAAAGAATTAAACAGTCAACTAAACGTTAAATTGGTGAATTAAATGTTAAAATGGTGAATAATATTAAAATAGTGAATTAAACAAAAATTGGATGCTACCATGTGGAAAAAAAACTTACAAAATAATGAATTTAATGGAATTTAACAAGAATTTAACGGGAAATGCTACGACCTTTAATTTATGCATAAACTAGATGCTACTATCTGGAATTTTCTTAAAAAGGTGTTACCACTAGCATTTTATGAAAACTCAATGATACTATATGGAATTTAAAAAAACAAAACTTAAAAGATAGAGTCTAATCTTGTGTTGTAACGAGAATTTTTACTAAAAATATAAATATAATTAACAATGAATCCCTAAACATATTTACATTCGCCATTTGCAAACAAAGTGAATTTATTTTGTCTTATATTAACGTGAATAAACTTTTAGTAACAAAGGGAGTATATAGTACAAATTACTATTTTTTTTTAATTTGTCAATGAGGAAAATAAGAGTAAAAATTAAGAGATGAAATCTTTTAGTTGTAGTTTTTTCGTTTCTTTATACTTGCGATTATAAAAATTTTATATTACACTACAAAAAAATTGCAATTCAGCGACCCAAATTAGCGACTGGACAGATTTAGTCGGTATTACCGACTACACAGCGACTAAAATACCGACAATTTTAATTTAGTCGGTAATACCGACTAAACAGAGACAAAAAATCTTTGGTCGCCGTTTGCAGACCAACTTGCGACTTTATGTTTTAGTCGCTACTTTGCCGACCACAAAGGTAGTCGCTAGTTAGTCGCCAAAAAAGAAAAAAGGAAAAAAAATACGGGAATAAACGTTTTATTTCTGCCGACTAAACTCCGACTTAGTCTGAGTCGTTAGGTAGTCGGTAATATCCTGATTTTGTCTATAAATACCCCCCCCCCCTTCGTCATTTTCCACTCGCCCCAATCCGGCCATTTCCCTCTTCTCTCTATAATTTATCTGTTCTTCTCTTGTCGCCATCCACCACCACTCCTATTTAACTCTCCTACTTGAGAAGAATTAAGTAGGGGTGGAGGTGGACGGCGAGAAGTTGAAAAACAAAAAAATAAACGGTCTCGAAATATTAATAAAACGATTCATTCAAAATAAACCTTTCAACTTTATCATGTTTCTCACTTGCCCCGTTCTCTTCGTACCCATACTCGAGTTTGTTTACTTAAGTATGGGTTCGGGAAGAACCGGACAAATTGCGAAACATAAATTTAACAGTTCAATCGTATCAAAAATATGGAAAAATTTGATATTAAAGGTATGAATCACATTTGCTTATAAACATACATAAATTTGTTTTTCATTGTTGTTCACTGTATCCCTCCCCTTTCCACTCGTACATGGTTGTTGTTCACTCGTATAAGGTTAATTTCAATCGGTGTACGTGTGGATAAAGGGGTGGGATATAGTGATTAACATGAATTTATTGTATTCGATTCTCTCCACGCGTACATGGTTAATTTAATCGGTGTACGCGTAGAGACGGGGTTGGATAATTAACACAAATTTAATGGTTGTTTTTAAGCAAATGAGACTTGCCTCAAATTTGTTTTTCACTGTATCCCACCCTCTCCACTCGTACATGGTTAATTTCAATCGGTGTACGCGTGGAGAAGGGTGGGATATAGTGATTAACATACTCTAATTTAAATGGTTATATTTATTGTATAAAAGTTGTTTAATGTTTTTCACTGTATCCTATCCCTCTCTATTCGTACATTATTAATTTAAATCGGTGAAATGATTAATATTAATAGGTGTACGAATGGAGACCGGGGTAGGATATAGTGATTAACGTTATTATATTTTTGTACACTTAATCACAAAATTCGAAATATTGTATAAAAGTTGTTTAATGTTTTTCACTGTATCCTATCTCTCTCTATCCGTACATTATTAATTTAAATCGGTGAAATGATTAATATTAATAGGTGTACGGATGGAGACTTGATAGGATATAGTGATTAACGTTATTAAATTTTTGTACACTTAATCACAAAATTCGAAATATTGTATAAAAAAAATTTAATGAGCTTTTTTTCGTGCCATTTTGTTATAATAATTATCCGTACTGAATTGAAATATATGTTTTTTTCCTACTTATTATCTTGTATGTTTACTATAAAATTGTGTTAGAAACGCTTAAAATATGTTTCTCAAAATTGTAGAAAATGCGCAACGTATTATTTCTAAAAGCTAACAAAGTAGTAACTGACGGTTCTGGCTTGATTTGTTCACAAAGTGCAGTTTTAAGTTATCTTGGTTTTAAGTGTTTTGCTTCAGGCTATTATCACTAGAACAATCGAGATTGTAACAATTGTTTGAACCCCTACGGCATCGCCTTTTATTTTTGACGTCATGGACATGAGAATCCTTAACATGGGTTTACGAACTCAAAGAAGGTGGATGTACATCCTATACTCTACGACATCTACGATTACATCCAACTTCTTTCAGTTCGTAAGTCCATGTTTAGTATTTCTATGTCCATCACGTCAAGAATAAAAGGCGATGCCATAGGGGTTCACACAATTGCTACAATCTCGATATTTCTAGTGGTGATAGCCTGAAGCAAACACTAGAAACCAAGAAACTCAAACCTGCACTTTGTGAACAAGTGAAGTTAGAATCGTCAGTTACTGCTTTTTAGCTTCTAGAAATGACCATAAAATTTACGATGCTTATTTTCTACAATTTTGAGAAACATACTTTAACGTTATCAATTTTTATAGTACATACGAGTATCTAAGTAAGAAAAAGAACAATTTCAATTTAGTACTAATTATTATAACTCAAAATGGCCGGAAAAAAGCTCATTAAAATATGTTTTTTATTATATCCTTTCTCTTTTCATCTCGTACATGGTTAATTTCAATCGGTGTACGTGATGATAAAGGGGAAGGATGTAGTGATTTACATAAATTATAATGAGTTTTTTTCTTCACTATATCCTTTCTCTATTCATCTCGTACATGGTTAATTTCAATCGGTGCACGTGATGATATAGGGGAAGGATGTAGTGATTAATATAAACTTAATGTAGTATTTTATTGTAGAAAAAATTATAATGAGCTTTTTTTTCGTGCCGTTTTGTTGTAATAATTATTAGTACTTAATCGAAATATATGTTCTTCTTACTTATTGTCCTGTATGTTTACTATAAAAATGTGTTAGAAACGCTTAAAATATGTTTCTCAAAATTGTAGAAAATGCGCAACGTATTATTTTACTTATATTTGCTACTGAAAAAGAATAATTTTTGATTTGCAAGGCGTTGGTTTGCCCGATAGTGGTATTTACGGCATATTCTACTACCTCTAGTTCATCATTTGGTGGCTTCCATTTGTTTTAAGATATGAACAATGTCAAAAAACATATAGAAGCCACTTAATGGTGAATTAGAGGGAGTATAGGTTGTAAAGTCCACTATTGGGCAGCTAACGCCATGCAATGAAAAAAATTTTCTTAGTAGAATGATCATAAGTAAAGTTACGATGCGTATTTTCTACACTTTTGAGAAATATACTTTTAACGTTATCAATTTTTATAGTACATACGACGAACTAAGTAAAGAAAAACACAATTTCAACTTAGTACTAATAATTTTAAAACAAAATGGCCGGAAAAAAAGCTCATTTTAATTTTTTTTTTTAATGATTTACCGACTATTGTGCGACTACTTTCTAAGTCGCCAACTAGTCGGTACAATGTGGTCAAAAGGAATTTATTACCTGAGTATCCGTGTCAAAACGGTCAAAAAGCACTTATTACATGAATATCCGTGTTATTAGCGACTATCCTGCGACAATTACTTAGTCGCCAGGTAGTCGTTGAATTCAAAATTTTTTGTCTTCCCAACATCTTTCAAACATTAACTGCGGTAATAAATTAGGGCGGTGGGACGGTTAAAATTTCTGTGTTATTAGCGACTATCCTGCGACTATTACTTAGTCGCCAGATAGTCGTTGAATTCAAAATTTTTTGTCTTCCCAACGTCTTTCAAACATTAACTGCTGTAATAAATTAGGGCGGTGGGACGGTTAAAATTTCTATGTTGTTAGCGACTAGCCTGCGACTATCTCTTAGTCGCCAGGTAGTCGGTGATTTCAAAATTTTTTGTCTTCCCAACGTCTTTCAAACATTAACTGCGGTAATAAATTAGGGCGGTGAAACCGGTACACTTTTACTCCGACTACCGTGGTAGTCGGTGATGAGTCGGTAACTTATTCGCCATACGTTCAGAAATACCTATAAATAACCTTCATCGACAGTTTCTTCAAAGAAAAAAAAACCTTCATCGATAGTTACTATTCTATTTCATATCAATCAATTCTCTCTTAATTTCATTCTATCAAAAATATTTAGGTATGATATTAGTATTTTACGGTTTCAATATCTCGTTGCTATGTTTCTCACTTTGCCCTTCTCTTCCTCACATTCGTACTCGAGTTTTTTCAATACAGTACGGATGTGGAAAGTTACGGGCAAGGTGATTAATATAGATTTTACGGTTTCAATTGTATAGGACAAAAATTTGAATGAGCTTTTTTTCCGTGTCATTTTGTTGTTATAATTATCAGTACTTAATCGAAATATATGTTTTTCTTACTTATTATCGTGTATGTTTACTATAAAAATGTGTTATATACGCTTAAAATATGTTTCTCAAAATTGAAGATAATGAGCAGCTTCTGAGGTTCCATATTTTGATTTACAGTCGTTACTTTTCATCTCATATTTTGAAGACCTACGTGGTCTTAGACCAGTAACTTCTATTTCCTCACTTTTTTTCATAGCTGGTAGTGTTTGCTTTCAAAAATTTTTAATTTTATGGTCATTTCTAGAAGCTAACAAAGCAGTAACTGACGGTTCTAGAACATAACATTAACAATCTTTTAAGGCAAACACTACCAGCTATGAAGAAAAGTGAGGAAATAGAAGTTACTGGTCCAATATCACGTAGGTCTTCAAAATATGAGATGAAAGTAACGACTGTAAATCAAACCCCAGAAGCTACTCATTATCTTCAATTTTGAGAAACATACTTTTAACGTTATCAATTTTTATAGTACATACGACGAACTAAGTAAGGAAAAACGCAATTTCAATTTAGTACTAATAATTGTAAATCAAAATGGCAGGAAAAAAAGCTCATTTTAATTTTTTTTTTTTAATTTTTTACCGACCAGCTGGCGACTAATGTGTTAGTCGCTAACTAGTCGGTATTTTAAAATTAGGAAATTGCACGTTTTTAATTTTTTTTTTTTTTTGTTTTAAATATAATTTACCAACGAAGTATTTTGTTGTTTTGCAGAACAATGGACTTACTACGAGCCCAAAGAAGTTGGATGTACGAACGAAGTTCTAAAGGAGTTTATAATATGAGATATTTAGAAGGGGTCGAAGAATTTATGCAATTTGCAATGAAAAAAAATCCAAATGAAGTTAGATGTCCGTGTAAAAAGTGCGGTAATCGTAGAGTGTGGGTTCCGGATGTCGTAAGAGAGCATCTGTTAAAAAAGGGGTTTGTTGAAAATTACTACGATTGGTACCTGCACAAATGTCACGACGGAGCACCTATTTGTACTGATTGGGCTCCGGTTGAGCCACAGCTGAACACGGTTCAAAATCCGTATGCACAAATGGTATACGATGCAGCAGCGAGTGCTTTTCCGGATACACATCATCATTTTCTACCGCATCGTGATGATGTCGTCGATAATGTACCATACTCGCCAGTTCAAAATGATGAAGAGCCGAATCCTCAAGCCAGACAGTTCTTTGAAATGTTAAGGGCCGCCAACTTACCTCTGTACCCTGGCTGTGAAACGCATACTCAAATGTCGGTCATAGGAAGGATGTCTAGCCTGAAGACAGACTTTCGTATGCCAGAAAGACTTTATGATGAGTTATGTCAATTTATTATTGAGTTGTTGCCGAAAGATAATCGGATGACAACAAGTTTTTATGATACGAAGAAACAAATTTCGGCTCTTGGATTGCCGGTAGAGAAGATTGACTGTTGTGTTAATGGGTGTATGATTTATTGGGGCCCCACAGCTAGTATGACCCAATGTGGTGAGTGTGGTGTTTCTAGATGGAAATCAGATAATAACCCAAGAAAGCAGTTCCACTACTTTCCCATTGGTCCTAGGCTACAACGGTTGTATGCGTCTGCGACCACTGCCAGCCACATGAGGTGGCATGCGGAGCATCGTACAGAAGATGGAGAGATGTGTCACCCCTCGGACAGTGAGGCCTGGTTGAATTTCAACTCGACACATCCGGATTTTGCACGGGAGACAAGAAATGTGAGAATGGGGTTGTGTACAGATGGTTTCAACCCATTTGGCAGCTCGGGTCAACAATATTCATGCTGGCCCGTAATACTAACTCCATACAATCTTCCGCCCTTCATGTGTATGAAAAAGCAGTACATGTTCTTAACGGTGATCGTCCCTGGCCCTAACAATCCAAAACATAAGATTGATTTGTACCTCCAGCCATTGATACATGAGTTACAGCTGTTGTGGGAAGATGGGATTCAGACGTACGACGTATCCAAGAGGCAGAACTTTATACTTCGTGCAGCTTTGATGTGGACAATCAACGACTTCCCAGCTTATTCGATGATGTCGGGGTGGAGTACATCTGGCTTGCACGCTTGTCCGTACTGCATGGATGACTCCAAAGCCTTTTATTTAAGGCACAGTAGAAAAGTCAGTTGGTTTGACTCACATAGGAGATTTTTAGATAGTACACACCGATTTCGTAGAAACCGGGTGCTTTTTAGCCGTGGAGTTGTTGAGAAGGCTGTAATGCCCGAAATACGTACGGGAAATGAGCTTTTGGAGGAGTTGGATCGTTTTGGGTTTTTAAGGGTGTTTGAAGACGATGCAGCAGAGTTCAACGCGGATTTAAGTAGACAGTGTGTTGGATGGAAGAAGAGAAGTATCTTTTGGGATTTGCCGTACTGGAGCACAAATATGATCCGTCACAACCTTGACGTGATGCACATTGAGAAGAACTTCTTTGATAACATTTTCAACACAATAATGTGTGTGCCTAGAAAAACTAAGGATCATCTCAAGGCACGTCAAGATTTAGCGGAGCTCGGGATCCGGTCGGAATTGCATCCAGTTGGTTCTACCATTCCCAAGGCATCATACACACTAAACAGAGAGCAAATGGCTGTCCTTCTGGAGTGGCTTAAAACTCTGAGATTTCCTGATGGGTATGTCTCTAATTTAGCCAGGAACATCGACATGGCTAAACATCAAGTATTCGGGATGAAGAGTCATGATTGTCATGTGTTCATGCAACGACTGATTCCTATTGCATTTCGAGAGTTGCTGCCAGAAAAAGTATGGGAAGCTCTTACTGAAATTAGTCTGTATTTTAGAAGTCTTACTTCTCCGCGAATTTCTGCCGCAGATATGTGGAGGTTGGACGAGGAAATTGCAGTTGTGCTATGTAAGTTAGAGACTATATTTCCTCCAACATTCTTTGACGTCATGGAACATCTGCCTGTTCATCTAGCTTACGAGGCGAGGATTGCTGGCCCGGTACAATATAGGTGGATGTATCCCTTTGAGAGGTAATTACTAATTACACGTCTAAAATATTAGTACTATTTACTTTTCTGATAACTTTTTACATGTCTTAATAATTACTCTTTGGTTTAAATTACAGGTATCTTCGACATTTAAAACTTAATGTAAAAAACAAAGCACATGTTGAAGCCTCGATCTGCAACGCATATCTTAATGAAGAAGCATCATACTTTGTATCGCATTACTTTGGGCCAGATGTTCGATGCAGAGTTAGAGATCTACCTAGAAACGATGATGGATTCTTTACCAACGTCAGACCGGGTGTTTTGTCCATATTTACACACCCAATCAAACTTCATGGTCGGGGTAAGGCTCTTATGTTGGATGAAGCAGATCTCAAAATTGCTCAGACTTATATTCTGCGAAACTGTCCAGAGGTGAATCAATTTTATGATCAGTTCGTACACTTAATCACAAAGTACGAACCTAATCTAAACGCAGAGCAAGTTGACCATGTGGTCCAAGACCAGTTTGCCGCATGGTTTAAACAGATTGTGAGTACACGTTAACCATCGTTACTTGTTGTCTAAATAATATTACGTATTTACATTGAATTATTGTTTTTATATGCAGTCCAGGGACGGGTTTCTTGACGGTGTGGATAATGCCGATATTCTTAAGGACCTCGCCGAGGGACCTTTGCACAAGGCACGTCGCTATGATGTTTGTTACGTGAATGGTTATAGATTTCACACTATGTCTCATTCCTCAAAAAAGAAATCTTCTGAGAACAGCGGGGTGTGCGTGAAATCCGATGATAACAGTCCGGATGAAACCGACTTTTACGGACAGTTAGAAGATATTATTGACCTCGAGTTTCGAGCACTTCCAATGAAACGGGTCACTCTATTCAAATGTCATTGGTTTGATCAGACTACCACCGGATACGGCCATGGTACGAGAATCCATCCGCGTTATAAGCTGGTTGACGTTCATATTGGTCGATCCTATAGAAAATACGATCCTTTTGTGCTAGCCTCTCAAGCTTCCCAAGTTTATTACTTATCCTATCCCAGTTTAAGGCAAAACATGAAAGATTGGCGAGCCGTTTGCAAAGTCAGATCAAAGCAATTCGAGGACACTGCTTTTCAACTGGAAGAGAAATCACCGGATTTTGTGGTAAATGAAGATGTTTCCGACGCACAAGTCGAGCCGTTGCGTGATCCCGCTGGAGAACTTTTAGTCTTAGACGAAACGGTTCATGATGACGAGGAAAATGAAGACAACGACGAAGACCTTGTATTATCTGACGACGAGGATGTCGATGACGATTTTGTAACCCAATAATATGTTATTAATAATTATATGTTTATTTAAAGTTCTTTTTTTACATTGGGTCGTAAATTTTGTATATTTTAATATCGTATTTAAAATTTTATTATTATTAATTATAAAATAATAATAATAACAATAATAATAATAATAATAATAATAATAATAATAATATAATAATAATAATAATAATAATAATAATAATAATAATAATAATAATAATAATAATAATAATAATAATAATAACGAAAACAATTAAAAAAGAGGCGCCAAATTCAAATCTCCGACTAAACTACCGACTACCCATTAGTCGCCAGGTAGTCGCTAGTTTGAATAACGTAGCTTCCCAGAGAAGCTACTCTGATTGACAGGTGCATTGGAAAGGTAAAAAACTTTTCAGTATACCGACTAGCCAGCGACTATTCTTGAGTCGCCAGGTAGTCGGTATACTGAAAAGTTTTTTCACTTTTACACGTTTTCTGAAAAGTTACTGCAGGTAATTATTGTGGATGTTGACATTCTTACCGACTACTTGGCGACTATATGTGAGTCGGCGGATAGTCGGTGACATGAACAGTTTTTTTGGTTTTTTCAACCGTCTTTTCAAATATTAACTGAGGCAATAAATACGGGAGGTTAAACGGTTAAATTATCACCGACTAGCCACCGACTAATTCTGGGTCGCCCAATGGTCGGTGATATTTACGGTTTTAATCCAAACGTTTGAAATTTACCCTAATATGCACCGACTATTTATCGACTCGGTTTGAGTCGCAGGGTAGTCGGTAGCATTTTTATATAAAAACCCTAAACAGTCCTTTTTTCCGTCATTTTCATTCTCATTTCTTTCCATTCTCGTTTTCTCTCTTTCTCTCTTCTTCCAAACCGTCACTTTCTTTCTCATTCTCTCTTCATTCATCATTCTCATCCATCATTCTCATTCTTTCTCTCATCATTCTCATTCTTTCTCTTCCAAACCGTCACTTTCTCTCTTCCAAACCGTCACTTTCTTCCTAGATTCCAAGTTTTTTTTTCCAAGTTTTAAAGGTTTGTCTTTTTTTAAGTTTTTTTTTTCCATGAACATGATTTTTCATGATTATTGTATAATTTTACATGTTTATTTCGGATGATTTATGTTGTTTTTAAGGTTTTTTTCGTTTTTTTATGATCTTGTTTTATGTGTTTAGATGTTTATGATCTTGATTTTAAGAATGTTTACATGTGTATGATCTTGTTTACATGTTTGTGTTTTAGGGTTTAAATGATTCTTTTTTCATTTTTTCGAATTTTTTCAATAGCTTAATATTTTTAGGGTTTACATGAAAAATACTAGTTCATATGTTTTTAGGGTTTGCATGGTTTTTTTTTTTTTGGTTTAGTTTTTTTTTTTTCGAATCATGTTTCCTCTTTTTTTTTTGTTTTTTTTTTGTATCATTTTTTTTTTTCCGAAAAATATATGTGTTTAGGTTTATATGTTATGTTTTTTTTATCATATGTTTATGTTTTTTAGGGTTTAGATGAAATATACTTGTTCATATGTTTTTAGGGTTTACATGTTTTTTTTTTTTTTTTGGTTCATTTTTTTTATTTTCGAAAATTACTTGTTTATTTTTTTATGGTTCTTTTTTTTCAATATTATTTTAGGTTTATATGTTAGGATTTACATGAATTATACTTGTTCATATCTTTTTTTGTTTTTTTTTTTTTGGTTTTTTTTTTTCGAAAAATACATGTTTATTTCGTTTTTTACATGTTTATTTCGTTTTTTACATGTTTATTTTCGAAATTTTACATGTTTATTTTGTTTTTTTAATTTCGTTGGTTCATTTTTTATAAATTTTCTTAGTTTATTTTGATATTATTTTGATATTATTTTCTGTTTAAATAATTTGTTAAATTTAGATGCCTAGAATGCGAAATCATTTAAACCAGCGCATCGACCCTCGAACCGGTCAGCCATATGACCCTGATTCGCGACCGGTTCGACAGCTTGCCCGTTCTGACCCGGGCACCCAAGCGGTTCCGCTCTCTGCGGATTTAGAGGAGCATTTTCTCCGGTCAGACTTTAGGAGGGCACCTGGGTCAGTCGATCGCTCTCCGGTGTCATCACGTGCTTCGCCACGTAACGCACCCACACCGGATAATGACACAGCCCAGGGCCCGCCACGCGAGGACCCTCCACCTCCACCCCTACACCGACCACCTCCACTTCCATGGCTGCCCATCGAGGGCACGTTTGCCAACGTGGATGGCAACCAAGTATCAACGTCCATTCGTAGGACGTTTGAGGCCTACCAAGATCCTGATGGGTATGCTTGGAAGTACCTATCAAAGGAAACGATCGAGTTCTATTGGGATCAGTTTCAAGTAAGTATATTTACTACATTATTTCATTATTTGATTAACTTTTAACTGACTTGTTTATTGTACTAATACTGATTGTTTTTGTCGTTTCAGAGGCAATGGTCTTGGGATCCCTCCATCACCGACACGGTGCGCAGGGAATGGTTGAAGAGAGCCAAGATCCGGTACAAGGACATGGTTCACTCAATGAGAAAAAGTCTCGAAGCAGATAATGAGTATAAACCTGATTGGGTGTCGGCAGAAGCTTGGCGAGAGTGGACACGCGCCTGGGCAGCTCCTGACTACCAGGCTCAGCGGGAGCGAGGGAAAAAAAAACCGTCGCCGGGGCGATTCATCGGGTGTCGCAGAAGTCACCCATACCGGCGGCTCCGTGTCGGCCCGCAGGACACGGCGGATATTGGTAATATACTTAACTTTTTATTAATTTAAATTTTTTTTTTTTACATTATTTATACATTATTTTTATTAAACCAATCATTTTTTTTTTACAGGAAAAAAAGCAGAAACGCGACCCCACCCCTTATGAGTTGTTTCTACACACTCATAAGGTGAAAACAAAAGATGGGTTGCAGTGGGCCAACGAGAAGTCCAAGGCGGTGAACGTAAGTGCAATTAGTGATGTTTTTTTTTATAAGTAATCATGAATCATAGTAGTTAGTTTTTTATGTCCAAGCCCGAAATATTTATATAGTTTTATGCTTTGTTCAGGACGAGTATTTACGCCTCCATGCCGAGCTGCCGGTAGATGCTCCTCAGGAGAAGGAAAATGACGCCTACTTTGAGGCCGTCAGAATTGTCGAAGCGCAGGATTCGACAAAGAAGTCCTCCAAGGCTGTGTTTGGTCTTGGTGAAGCCGCAGAGACTTATTACTCTGATAGTGCGGCGTCACAGAGTCAAACTCAGGAAACTCCTCCCCCCCTTCAGCTAGTGAACGAGAGGTTGGATGAGCTACAGCAGTCCTTGAACACTGTAACTCAAAACATGTCCACCAACATTTCGAGGGAGGAGTTTGAGCGTCTAGTGCAGGAGCATAAGCGTTTGAGCGATGAGTTAAACCACTTTCTCGGCTTTATGCGCGGCATATTTATCGAAAGAGGTTCTCCTCCACCTCCACCACCCAACTGATCCTACTTATTTGATGATGATGATGTTGATTAAACATTTTTTTTTGTGTTTTTTTTTATGATTAAACAATTATTTGGTTGTTTTTTTTTTTATGTTTGTATGATTAAACATTTATTTGTTTGAACATTTTCTTTATTAATTTTATTTTTGCGTTTTTTATTATATTCGTTTTTTATTACGTTTTTTATTATATTCGTGCGACAATTTATTTTAGTAATAAAATAATAAAACTGGTCAAATGTGGTTTACAATTGACCACATTTGACCAGTTTTATTATTTTAATATTTAAAATCTAGCGACTAGATTCCGACTAATACATTTGTAGGAAAACCGTCGGTAAAAAGAACCGCCAAAATTTGGTACGCTTTTCAGTCAACATAAGTTTGACCTTACCGACTACCCTCCTACCAATACAGTAGTCTCAGGTTAGTCGGTAAAAATAATCGCCAAAATTTGGTACGCTTTTCAGTCAACATAAGTTTGACTTTACCGACTATCCTACTACCAAATAAGTAGTCTCAGGTTAGTCGGTAAAAATATGGTCAACATTTGAAGTTTGACTTTACCGACTATCCCCCTACCAAATAAGTAGTCTCAGATTAGTCGGTAAAAATATGGTCAACATTTGAAGTTTGACTTTACCGACTAATTCCCTACTAAAAACTGAGTCGACAGCTAGTCGGTACAATTTAAAAAACATCTTTCAAAAAAAAAATAAAAAAAAAAACAAAATCTCTTTTATTTTTACAGCGACTATTTAGCAACTAAAATTTAGTCGGTAGCAGCGACTATGTACCGACAAAATTATGTAGTCGGCGGTCCGACTATTCACCTACTAAATGATATTTGGTAGGTACGCCGACTAACTTAACGACTCAATTATTTTACCGACCATTATATACCGACTAAACGTATTTAGTCGGCGGTTAGTCGGTATTTACAAATACCGACTAATTTACGACTATATCTCGCAGTCGCTAGTTTGCAAATTTTTTGTAGTGTTATAAAAATATGCGATTAGAATATTCTAATAAGATCTCACTTAATATGTTTTTTTTCTTACACATCAGTCAATATATAAGCTTAAAAGATAAATAGTATACTAAGTCTCATAAATGAGTT